>CM046424.1:7457832-7696314 GCA_025506505.1 Flaveria sonorensis
TGTGCTTGATCAGTCTACGAACGTGCCATGCCTTTGAACAAAGGGCATTTTGGTGAACTGATCAACGATGCGTGTAGTTTTGACCGTTATGGCTTTATCCCCTTTGACTTCTTCTGGAAGATCTCTTTTTCTGTATTATTCATGTAGTACTATCATGCGCTTTGTTGTATCTGAGCTTTGTCCTACGAAAGGTCATTGGTTCGGGCCCCGCCGAATATAGGTCGCATATAAGTGTCGTCGAATCTCCTCCAATAGGAGTGGATCGTGTAAACGGGTCTTTCCATTAGCATTGATATGTTCTCTTTTGCTCTAGAGAGATTTTCAGAAGCAGATTCTTCAAACGAAAGTAATGGAAGTGTGATATCCTCTTTGAGGGATGTCGTTCTGGATGGACCCGAGTTACTTGTATTAGAAGGAAGAAGGTATCTAATAAGCGGTTTTGTCAAAAAACCAAAAACCTGAAATGATCAAAGCCTCTTTGTAACTATTTACAAGCTAAATTGGTTTACACACGAGCAGTGGAGATAAATACTTACAACGGTGCTGAATAACACGATCACAGTAGTCGCAGTGATCATTGTCGCATTGATTGGGTCGAGTGTCACACCAGAGAGCGTAAACTATATAAAAACCAGAGAATTGATGCTTATTATGTTAGTGTAGAATAAAATGACAGTTTTAAAGGGATACAATTTAATCAAAAGGCACCTGTTTGAATGCCAAAGCGACGGAGACGGCACCTCTCATCAGACCAGCCCACCATATTACTACCTAAATCATACAATAATATAGTTACTAAGCTCCAAAGTGTTACATTTATATTGGTTTTTTTAAATTGGTGAGTTTAACTTTTCTTCCAATAAAAAGTTCCAATCTTCAGGGTAAGAAGTGGAACTTTTCAACTTGGGATCATAAAAGAATTATTTACATCCACTACATGTATCATCTGACCCCTTGTATAATCCAATATTGTCTGTTTTGCTCACGATGAGCTCTCGTATTTGTTTTATTTGCCCGAATTAAGGCTTCCTAGGAGGTTACACGTCTTAAATTACTCACCCCAAGCACCTTCTATTGCAGAGTTCTCTCACCCACAACCAATACTGCAAAAACATGACGATGGTATTTGAGGCCGTGCCAGTACTAGCATCTCTCTAGTGTACCAAACAATGTGGAATTTGCCTAAAGTGTTACAGTAGTTACGCTACAAACGATAATTTAGTGAAAAAGGATAATGTTGGATGCCCCTATTAATGAAAATTCAGGCTAGCAAACCTCAAACCTGTTCTAATTCCAGCCATGTTATTGTGAGAACTATTTTCTAGCGGACGGAAACAATACTAATAATAATGCTTAGAAAACAGAATTACCTGGTGTTGTCCTGTGATTTTTGATGAAGGGTCATCAGCTCTATGCATGTAATTAGCAAATAAAGAAAGAGGAAACACGAAAGCAGCACGTCCAAGCAATATCAACAACATCACCGTGCTGTATATGCCTATTGAACTCCAAAAACTGGAACAAGAATATAATGATACAAGGAAGGAAAAAAGTGTAGAAAGCGGAACAGGGGAATAAAGTCTTTTTAACTTCATAAATTATTAGTCATACATGATCACGGGATTAACTTCACTGGAAGACTAATATTACCTTAATATGCTCATTTTCCACTTCTCATAGTCCAGTGCATCCATTCCCACATAAAGAAATATGAATGTTTCTGCAATAAAAGAGAATGCTGCAAAAGCATGCCTGAAATTGTTGAATTTTCAATATAAGCAACCACAGAACGACTGGAGTCAAAAGCGCACGAGGTGCACACACAAGACCAATTCGAAGTTATACGAGAGGCGAGGAGCCCTCAAAAGCGCAATCAAGGCGCGATTCAATTTTCTTAAATCTTTTTCTGTTTTTTCACATTTAGTTTTAAGTCATATGGTTGGTGACGATGAACAATGAATCTTGTTTAAAATTTGTGTCTTGTTATTAGCTTGAACTTTTTATACTAATTTGATGATACTAATAGCTAATTCTATAAGGTTTTCTTATTATGTCATGGAATGGTACTGTTTTATTTGTCTATTATGTAATTTTATTTCAATTTTCTTGCGTTTGCGACTAGGCGACCTGCTAGGCCTTTGGGCGTTGAAACTATAACCACCTAAGCAAATATACTGATTAGAGCATGGAGTCTACAAACGAGTTCAGCGGGCCAACTGATGAACGAAATATATACAATTTGAACCATACATACCTGGTTGTAATTCTAGAGCTTTCAGTTACATTATGCCATGCATAGTGTGACATCAGAACTCCAGCAAAAAAGACCGTCAATATCCCACTGAGTTCAAATAACTGCATAAACCAGAAGAAACTAACGACCGGTTAGGACTTACTTTTATGATTCCCAGCTTGATGTCATAAAATTCATATAATTATCGATGCATCATTTTACCTCTGCTAACATGTAGGACAAATATGCTATCAGGATCATCAAAGAAATTTCGCGTACACTTGAATGCCTGTCAATAAAACCAAAGTAATCACAACAGAATTATTTATACCCTACGAGTCTTATATATGACAATAGCTTCAAACTCCATGAGCACACATTCATTACACAGTACGAGAATTAACCTTCCGAAGCCCAAACCTCTGAGAATATATGACGTCAAAAGCCCGGCCTGCAGAAAATCAAACAAAAACCGCGGTTATAACAGGTTAGTCTGAACTTTAAAGACTCATTTAGGAACAAAATTTGACTTACAGAAACTCCAAGAACAGTGCTTGTAGAGAACAAATACAAGAAATCTAATATGATTCGAAGAGCAGCCTTGACACCAAGCGTACTTGCAGTGATCTTCCGAACCGCATTGAAGAGAACAACTGATGTTGCATCATTTACCACTCCTTCACCAAAAACTAGACTGTATAGCAAAGGAGTCTCGTCTTGATGCAACACCTGCATACAGATTATTATCAGCGATCATTGGAACGGACGGTTACACTATAAGAATTTAATCTTGTTGTTTGTGGATATTAAGACCAACCTGTAATGTGCATACAGTATCTGTAGATGAGAAAATGGTCCCTATGCCTGCATAAATTGATAAATGGCTTTAAGTTTTTAATAGGTCCTAATATACATACACCCTATGACATCATCTGAGTCGGCATAAAAAGGTCATATGGACCATATGACCTTGTTAGTAGTGCCATGATCACATTAGTCACTTAATACTTATGGGAGGACGAAAATGGTCATATGAACATTGTTCACATCAGTGTCAGTCAACACATCACAGAGCCGTATGATTTGGCGAAAACCACCTCATACGACCCCTCATATGACCCACACGACCATTTTTTTCATTGAACACAACCCGTATGTCCCTTTGGTGCAGGTCATACTGCTCGTATGATCGAGCAGGCGTCTGAATAGTATGTCAAAGGTATTTTTTGTATTTTAAAGTTGCAATCATTATGATGAAAGATGATATGATATCAAAAGATAGTCGTACTAAGATACTCGCTGATAGTCAAACCCTTGAGCCCCAATTTTGGAAACAACCACCAGCAACCTTCATAAAAAGATTTCAACATTAGCTTAAAACGAAGATGATGCAGTGACAGAAGTAATCAAACGATAGTACGATACCAATAACATTGTTTACCAGCGGCAACGATGGAAGTAGATATGAAAACTCCGGTGACTCCAAACAACATAATCGGAAAAAAGTTATGAAAAAACTGCTTCTTCTTCACCGAAAACCTGCCATAACACAAACCCTGAAATCAAATTTAACTATTTAAGCCCAAAAACAACACAATCATAACATCGTTCACTAGAGATTACCCTGCATTAAAGATTATAGGTGGAAGAAGATAAATGAAGAACAACTCTTCATCAAATCTCAACAACTGCGAGCTTTTCCATTTACTCGTGCATAAGATGATCGTTCCAACCACACAACCCTGCGTTCAAAAACTGAATTCAGATGATAAAATACTGTAATATAAAAAAATAAAAAATACCCGTGTTTAACTTAGCCTTCCGTTTTATAAAGAAAACTGAGATAGGCTGATACTAATACGTAGTCTTACTTTACATTTTTTGAATTACACTTTTTGAAGAGAGACTGTTTTTCACAGTAACAAAACAGGCAACCTTACCGGTTGTTTTAAGACGCGCAAACTACTGTAGTGAGAAAGATGATAATAATAATATTGGAGGAAGGTGATTACGATGATGATGGCGGTGATGGACTCGTTAACCCATCGATTTTCATCGAGCAAGTGTCCGATAACTAAACAGAGGCAGAGTACGGCGACGAATAATGTGATCGGAACCACCTGACGGTGGGTGGTGGCGAGGTTGATGGGTACGTCGGAGAAGAAGGTGGTGGTGGTGTTGAGTATGTGCTCCATGTGGTTGATGGCGTATGTGTTAATTAATCAAACTCCGGTGTGGTGTTATGTTGCTCCGGTGGTGGTGAAGACTGAAGAGAAATAAGCAGAGGATTATTGTTGTGTGACAAGGATACACGTGTGGTGTTTTTGGGTTGTAAGGTTTTGTTTTTGTATTTGTATTTGTTGGTTTGTGACTTCGTGGGTTGTGTAGGATTGGGTGGATTTGTTGGGGTTATCGCTTATCAAGTTTACTTTTTCCCGTGAACAAACGGGAAGTTTTGGAAAGTGTTAGGTTGAGGGGGCACGGGATGGAGGTTGGGGTGGTGGAGGTGGCACGTAAAGTTTGTTGAACGGTTTGAGGCGGAAAGTTTATTTACGTTTGTTCGTTTATAAATGAACGAATAAGGATAAGAACTTTGTTTCATTGGATGAATAAACGAACATGAATAAATGTTGTGTTTGTAAACGTTTGATAATATGTTCGTTTATTCTGTTTGCTTATGTTTGTTATAGGATTTTAAAAAAAAAAAATCTTTTTTCATGTTTAGTTTATTGTACTAGCATTTAAATTAGAAACTCTAGTTATTTGAACTTTAAGACATTATTTTAAGATAATTACATTTAAGATTAGAATATCAAAAAAATGTTCAAATAAAAAGTCTCTTAAAATCATTAATCTCCTTTATTAATAGTTGAGATGAAACTATAGGGAAAATTTTGTTAGAACCATTTTTGTTGGCTTTTTGTAAGTTTCCTATTTTTTTAAACGCTTATCACTTTTAAGTACAATATTATTTTTTTATAAAAATTACACCAAAAAAACGAGTGTTTGTAATCTTTAAAATGAGTATAGTATTGTTATATAAAAAGATAATAATTTTTTTACGTTTTAAGCTCATATCTCATATTGTGTCTTTAGTGCAGTTTATTGTGTATTTTTGTTAGTCATTGTCTTTTTGAATTCTATTGTATTTTTCTAAAATGATGAACTTTTTAAAAATATAATGGTGGAATAACATTGTTGTATATCTTTTAACATGTATAACATGATAATAAATTAACAACTAATTAATCTAATACATTAAAACAATAACAAAATAACATAATGTCTCATTGTGTTTTTTGATCGTAATTATGTTATATTGAACACTATGAGCTTTATTGAACACTATGAGTTTTGAAAAATACATTAGTGAAATAACATTACTGTGTATTTGTAATTATAAAACATAATGATAGATGGCAACAACTTTATATAACCTATAAAAAAACAATGACAAAAATGACAAATTGTGTTATCTTCAACACTATGAGTTTTATAAAATACATTCTAATTGTAAAACATTATGACAGATAAAAATCTATATAATCAAGTTCAATGTTGACCTAGCGAACATGAACAAATCTACGTTCGATTCAATTTGTTTAGAGCCCTAATGTCATCTCAAGTGCACGCCCGCAAGTCCTTATAATCAACAATTGTGCATACCTAAAAGTTACCATACTAAAAAATAATATATGAATTTTTATTAAATACAATATAAAATTTATTATCATATTATATATATATATATATATTATATATATATATATATATATATATATATATATATATATATATATATATATATATATATATATATATATATGAATCCAACGATGAGGAATAGATATATTTGGGTGGTTCTTAATTCTTATATTTGGTGTTATTATTGTTCTTAACTTACAAAGAAAATATGTAAGTGTCAAAAAATTATTAATATTCATATTATATCATACCTTAAATATGTTATATAAATATGATAATATAACATATTTTATGGTTGATACAATACAATATATTTGCCTTAAGATTGCAGGATCGAAGGTGTCATCCCATTCGTACTAAAGGTTGAGGCGGTAGCGAACGTGGGGCGGTATTACCGTCAATACTGACACTTCTTCGTCGCATATTCTTTGTTTCTTCTTTGTCTTCGTCACTGGTCAACACACCCTCTAATTAAGGGCTATTTTGGGTGCTATAGTGTTTCTTCAGACTGGCATGTCACATCACCACCACCTTAACCAGCACAAGCTCCATTTCGATTACACTCCCTCCACCTTTAGGAAATGGGTGTGGACATGACATAGACATGATATGACCTATGTGGCACACTGCACACAATGACACAAGGAAACACCACCTGAACCTACGAGATATCAGCACGCGATCGATGAGGATAGTGTATACTTGTCGAGGATATCGTTCACCAACATTCAAGTTATAACGGCTCCCTTACCCCCACCCAACGATGATATTTGCCTTAAATAAAAAATATAATTATTTAATCTAAAATTACCCTTTAATTCAAAAACAAATCTCACATTGATTATACACATTGGTCATTTAAAAGAATTTTCAATAAATGATGAGATAAATACGTGAGAGGTGATCACAGGTACCCTATAATTATGCTTGAAGCATTAGCTCGCAAGATTTATGGCTTCGACATGTATTTTTTGGTGTCGTCAGTTCTAGCAACGACATCACAGTCCTCATATAGTAGCTATTATTCAAGGATGTACTAAACTGAACCACACCTAATTGTCCATTTCAAGTTAATAGATTACAATACAAACATGGGTATTATCTTAAATGGATATGACCGAATGAGGCTATTTTGTGTATCTTTTGCTTTTCGAATAAATGAACAAAAAAGATTCAAGAAAGTATAAGAAGTAGCATAGAATGATATGAATGAGCTTTTAGTGTTCTAAAAGATTGTAGGATTATGCTTCGAGACCCCGTACAAATGATGCCTCCTAAAAAATAATAATGTACATGTACATTATATTGCATAAGATCTTACAAAGTAAAAATCAAACGCTATATCATTTTCGGGAAAACAATGTGATGAAGATTAGCTAGAAGTAAGTGAAGATACATATAGAAAGTTGCATTAGAGCATTCACAATCCATCCCTCATCCTTATCCTTATAATTACATTAAAAACCTTTATTTTTTCTCTCTCTTTTTTAATTAAAAAATATTTTCTCATATCTTTATCATTACATTTTCTCTCTCGTCCACTCACAACCACTTTCAAAAATACTAAAAAATTTATGGGGGGTTGTACCATGATTCCCCAGATATAGGGAATCATGGTATGGGGAATCACTGTACAATCCCCGTAAATTTTATTTCCTCTTCACTCACAATCACTAACCATTCCCTATAATATAGGACACCCTTTCACATAATAATAGAGAACGAGCTATGATGCTCTTACCAAGAAACATACACAACATACGAGCCTACACACTATAAAATTCAAACCTTCGTCATTTAGCGAGAGGAATATATTAATTACATGGGATGTTCTGTTGTAGGACAATACTCCTTCATTTGTAGTACAATTTAAATAATTGTAAGGGGAAGTTTATTAGAGAGTTATTTTAGTTTGTTGTTTTTGTTGACTTTTTTAATACGATATTATTATTTTTTTATAAAAATTACATCAAAAGAATAAGCATTTTTAATCTTGAAATAAGAGTACATTATCATTATATATAAATATATTTTTTATGATTTCAACATATGATTTAAATTCGTCATTGTGTCTTTTTGTTTGTAATTGTGTTTTTCTAAACATATTGTATTTTTCTAAAATGATAAATTTCAAGAATAAATAATAGTTATATAACAATGTTAGGTGCTTCTAGTTTAAAAAAAAAACAATTATAAAATGACAACTAATTAATCTATACATCAAAAACAATAACAAAGTAACACAAAATGATATAAAGCATAAAACATAATAATAAAATGTCTCATTGTGTTTTCCTAAACACTATAAGTTTTGAAAAAAATTTGGTAAAATAACATCATTATGTACTTTTATTTATAAAACACGCTAATAAGATATTAATAAATTTATAAAATATTAAAAAATGATAAAAATAATATAAAATGGTTGAAAACATAAAACACAATAATAAATAAATATAAAAATAATGAAAATATGTGAAACCATAACATGATATATAACATAATGATCTGACCTATTAGATAAAATAACCGATTTATTTGACACGTTGACCAAAATGATATCCACTTTTAAAACAATGGAATGATATATGTCAACCCCGGAATCCACGCAGACCTTATTAGTATGTAATTTTTAAAGAGAAAATATGAAAAAATCACTAAGTATGAATTTTAAAACTTTAAGAAAATTAAGGGTAGAACGAACATATGTGATGCGGTTTGTCAGGCCTAATAAAAAATAATTTAATTTTATGATCTTAGCTCAGCTAAACAGATAGGGTAAGTAAATTCATCTCCACAGAGAATATATGAAAGGTGAAAAACTTGATTTACGGTTTGAAACTAATTGGGAAAAAGTTGGTAAGAAAACTGATTTGAAATTTGATTAGTTGTAAATAATAATTAGAAAAGTAATCCTCTCCAGGTTCAGGTTTGCAATTACTAACTTGTCCTAGATGTTCGCGAATGGTCACATAGACATAACCATCATTGGTTTAACTAGACCTAATGGGATTGAACGAGACTGTTGTAAAAGAATTACTCGAATCATACCCAACTTACGTTAACCAACCCAATCCTAACCCTTGTGAGGTTTCTGATGTAAAGAAGTCTAAAACACTCATAAAAACCGGAACATAGGTTTCGATTCAACATTAATATTTTAGAAGTTCTAATTAACAAGTAATGTTCCTTGGCTTAAGATGCCTAGTTCAACAATAACCCAATTGAAAACAAAGAACACATCAAGTGTATACAAACCCTACCACCCGGAGAAGATCAAGGTGATTTAGCCGGACATGGTAATAAAACTCAAAGCGAAAAAGGATGAAAACATTATTCCAAACATTAGAGAATCAAACCAAATGATAAAATAAGATTTTTGAGCCTTGAAATCACCTCCAGAAGTCTTTGGGATTGTTGGGGATCGTTCTTGGGACTTAGGGACGGCTTTGAATGAAGTGGAAGGTCAAAACCTAGATTTCCCGACTTTTTAAAAAAATTCAACGCGATGTGTACCGTAGGTCATGTGACCACCATAGGTTACGTTAGGGGCCTATTAGTTTTTTTTTATCACCATAAGTCACCCCACCATCGTAACTTACAGTGGGGGCTTTTTGTCCCATTTAGTTCACGGCCACCATAAGTTACGGTGGCAAGGGGTCCTACGGTGGCCAACCATTTTTCTTTCTTCATCTTTTGTCTCATTTCTTGTCCCTTGCTCGGGCTTGCTCCCCTTCATCATAGGATTTCTCAATTAGATTTATTTACCTCCTTTAGCTCCCAACACCTGCAAATCATAAACACACTCGTAGTAACCTCTTTCTAGCCAATAAACTCATTAAATTCTTACAATTAACACCATTAAAACCCATTCCAACACCCGAACATCACATCCCCACGCTTGCCTCTCGCTTGCCCTCAAGCGAGACTACTATAAAACCTAACAATTCGGGTCAAAGTTTCAAAATGCGGACACCCAAATACTAACCCCGATTAAGGTTCAAGGACCTACCCAATTCTCTGTTAGCAAAAACAACCAAGTAATAACCATGATCCTCTAACCCATTGGATTTCCTAACTATTACCACCAAACTCTAGGTTGCTCCATTGCACATGTCACACCTCTCATAATTGTTCTCTCTACTCGGTGTAATTTCTAAACTCGGCAAAAGACGTGCCGAATATTTATGAACCCTCACACAATGACACAAACTAGTGAGCATAGGCTTGTAAAACAATCAATTCTCCACCCACCAAATTGAGACTTCACACCAATCGTGAGGGCTTTCACAGGGTTATAATGTTAGGTTTAGGTTCGGATAGAAAATATTTAGAAAATAGGGACTAAAGTGGTGGAAAACTTAAACTAGTTACTTATTTGTGACCTTTCGAATATTTTTTTAATTATTTGTTATTTTCGTTATCTTATGTAAGTGCTAGCTATGTTAATAATGTAACTATGGGAGTTCAATTGGCAATTTTAATAATCTCAATGATCCTATTAATTTGTAATCTTAGTTATATTTACTAAAAAAAGAAAGAAAAAAAATATTTGTAATTTGATTAACTATTAAATAAATAGGGTTTGTAAAGTTTAAGTATTAACTAGGAGTTTTAACAAAAAAAATAAAAGCTTTATTACAAGATTTATAAACTATATAAAGTTTTATAAATAGATTAATTTATTTCTATAAAGTTCGGGTTTAAAATGTTAATTTCGAAACTCGATTTGAAAAAGTTTAAGCATGAAATAATAAATGTCAAAACTGCAGGGACTAATATTGTAAAATCTTTTAAACACCCCCCCTTCTCTTCCCCCGTTTTTCCGGTCAAACCACCGGCCACCGCCGACCGAAGCTCTGGCGAGCGCCGATCACCACCGAAACATCACAATTACACCTCATTGAAACCCGCAAACCGTTTCTAAACCCGTCGCGAACCCGGTCGAACACATGGGTGTGTTTAATTTGCTTTTAATTGCGATTTAGAACCCGAAACCGATATCCATCAAACCTCAAAGCCGTTTCTACACTTAATCGATGTAATTATTCAATTAATCGGGCGTACACGTTCGCTTAATCATTTAGAAACCAATGATGAGCTTAATTTCACCTGAAATCGCAAATAGCCCGTCCATAATCCCACCCGTAACTCCCGAAGGTACATACAACTCATTGAACTAGAATCGGTTCAAATTGAGGTATATAAACAGAGGGGAAAGCTCCCAATCGACCCTCTTACGCTCTCAGCAACCTCAATTTCACCCAAAACACACACACACATTGAATTGCCCATCGAGACACCGTCGGCACCTTCATCCCCATTGTTCTTTTCAATTCCATTGAAATCAGTAATTAAATACATGATTATAACCTATTTCATGTGGGAAACAAAAGCCCTAACGTTAATTTCATTATCAAATTCGTTTTTGCGGATCAATCGGATCAAATTGAAATCTAGGGTTTATGTAATTTGGGGATTCAACGGGGTTAATGTTTTTTTTTTTTGAAAACGAATCCTGACAGGCGCAGGCGCCCCAGCTTGCTGGTTAAAGCTCAAAGGGAGGCAGGGCCCGGGTTCGAACCCGAGCCCCTGCGCTATTTTTTTAAGGTGTTTTTTGTTAAAAATAAAAATTCCAGAAACCTTAATATATTATTAAATTTAATAAAAACCATCTTTTAATCCGAATTTAAATAAAATTAATTTCTTTTAATTTTTCTAGGAAATAACTTAATAAACCTTGGAAAATTATAAAATGATATAAAATGTATTTTCTTGTTAGTTTTTTAATTGTAATTATACTTTTTAAATTCTTAAGATTTTTGATTTGATAAATCTTTCAATATTTTAATAAACTATATTTACAAGTTTAAATTATATATTTTAAAGAAAAAAATATATATTGTGCATATTAAAATGTTTATCTATTGTAGTTAATAGATTTATTTTAACCATTAAGACTACAAATTATTATTATATCAAATAGCATTTAATAATTCTTTAATAATAAATTTAATTTCTTATTAATGAAATTATCACACAAATTCTTATTGGTCATTTAAATTGGGAAATAATAATAAATTGTATCTAACCTAATTATATTGTGGGTTAAACGATTTATAAAATCTCAAATAACATCGTTATACTATCTTCATTGCTATCTAAAACCCCAAAAGAAACCTTATACTCCCGTGTAGCCATTTAAATTATAATAATTATGGATTAACTTTAAACGTCGTTCTCTAGGTTGAATCTTAACAAACTTTCGGCGTTTAGTACAAGACTTTATATTTGTTCATCCTTATAATTCATGTGAGTTTTCCATACCCCATTTTATATTATTTCACACGTTTGGGGTGAAACATATTAATCTTATTGAAAGCACACTTGTAAAGACGTTTTATACTCTTGTAACACTCGTGCAATTCATCTTATACTTGTCATGGTTATTTGGATTCTTGTAATTATTATGTGATTAGCACTTCTAAAATACAATCATTAACTATTGCTAGCCTAGCGAGGTCATAGATCTATGAGCCTGACAAGCCTATTTGGTGCTAAAGCCGAGGTTATTGTCGGCTCCTGGTGACGTATTCTTGATCACCATGGGAACCAAGTACACTTAGTTAATCGTATAATTTCGTTGTGGCCATATTTGTCAAGGTTTGATTGTTACATTTGTTTGTCCATTTATATTGCATTGCCCTTTAACCTATGACATGAATTGTCATCTTATTGTTTATATATATATGTATGTTCAACCTATGGGAAACTCACCAACATTATATGTTGACCGCATATTTTTAACATGTTTCAAGTAACGAAGCCGCTTAGTATTGCTTTGAAGATATGATATCATCTAGGGATTTGGACCTAGAGAAAAATAAAGAGCATGCTATGAGAACTTTTATGTTGAATTCTTGTTATGTTATGTTTGTTTAACTTGAGACTTATATTATGACATTGTTGCCATGAAATGAATATTTTAATAATATTTACACCTTGTAATAGTGTTGTGTGGCATGAAAAATCTTAACCCTCACGTCTCAACGTTTCCGCCGTTAAGGTTGGGGTGTGACATTATTCAATTCCAAAAACAACTTGCAACACTTCTTAACACGACTTACTTGCTAAATACAATCTTTTTCTTGTCTTATAACTCAGTCATTCAACCTAACTTACATCGACAATTTTTCATTGCTATGTCACTTTTTTTTTCATTACTACTAACATACAATAGATTTTAACTTACTAAGTTGTCTTCCAACTACAACTCAAAACTTGAAACAAATCAACTTAATTACTGTTCAAACATAATTTACTAACTCAAGTGCCATCACAAGGGTAAACAAACAAAAGACTAACAAAAGGCTTAATGGTCATAATATTGGTTTTAAACAAAAATCGAGGAAAGAAGCTCAAAATTGGTAACCAATGGATAAATGTCGGGTAGGTGGGTCCTATGGGATTTTCTATGGTTAATCCTATTGCCTTAATCATTTCAATATGAATCCCGATCTCGATTCTCGAAGTATACGAGCTCCACAAGTTCTATCGCTAATAGGCATCATTGCACACTGAGTTAAGCAATTAAGATATGCAATAAAGAACATGCTTCTCATAAATGGAAACGATGGATTCAGGTTACCGACATGAAATATGCAAGTTTACTACCCCTAAAGTTTGTTTCCCCTAGTTAGGCATTCCCTTTCTAACTTTAACAAATATACTAGGTTTTAAACATTAAAGGAACTAACCATGACCAAGAACCTCTTCTAACGGTTAGCATTTTAGAGAAAAATTTTAAAAATTTACAAATTTTTTCTAAATTTCTATTTCTCTAAAATGTGTCTGCCTGGGTTCTCCCATCCCCACACTTGGGATACATTGCCCCTAATGTATGGTTGTTTCGAAAATATGGGTTCTAAAATTTTACCAACCCCGAACAGCCCGCAAGGTTCTCGACTCAACGACTGGGACTCACTGACCAAAAACATCATATACAAGCTACTATTTCCTACTGACAAAATTAAAAGAGTTCAAACACCATCCATCCCCCCAATTGTTTAACTGTTCTCGCCACCAACCCGAAACATAAAAAGATAAACACACAAGCACACAAAATAACCTAGCTCAAATTAGAGTAGTTGGGCTTGATCAATCAGAACAATCACGATCAGCGATTGCCCCCAAAGTACCATGACTAACGCGGTCCAAAAATGTTGTTCAACTTGTCCATCCATTCACCGAAATGGAACACACCTACTTATGCTCCACTACTACTTCCTTTTCCACCCTGTTGCTGATGAAGCTGTTGTATCTTGAGCTGCTGTTATTAAAATTATATCGGATTGACCCACTCTGAGTGATGCCACTCGGGTCTCGGCAGCCTCTCCCCTCCATCACAGGGTGGAAGAGTGAGGTAGTTGACTGGTGGTGGTGCCTGAACAAATGACTCCGCTCGATGATAAGCTTCATGGTATCCAAGCTGCTGATGAGACTCCCAGTTGTTGTTGACTTGAATTTCCTGATGAATAAGGTTGACACAGTTCCAATGATTTTGATTTGATATCACCGCCTGAGCATCATCTCCAGCTTGCAACCTGATATGCTATTGCAAATCCTAGTTGTTTTGATTGTAATTAGACCACATATCAAACCCTTCCGGCCTACATTCTTGAACCCGGTTCCACATGTCATTAGGCATCGGGTATGCAAGTCTCGTAACTGGCCCCTACTTCTTATTAGGGTCATTTAAATCATCACCTGTCACACTATCTTTGCTTTTAACTTCACTTACATCCCTGGTTCTAATGGTCTTGCATCCATTCTTTTCACTTTAATCTTCTCCTCATTCTTGTGTTTCCACTTTGCATATCTCTCATTTGAACTCCATTCACAACCTACTCGTGCCATAAGAATTACAATGAACTGTTCCAAATCCATGACAATGTAATTTGTTGGTCTTTCAAATGATGAATGATCGATTACCTTAAAATATTTGAACAAAGCTTGAATCAACCTACAGTGGGGGATGATCTGCTTACCCTTTATGATACGACCTAACCAAATGTTAATCATGGCCAAATAATAGAATGAGATCTTATGATCACCTGTCATGATGGCATAGAGAATGGGTATATCGCAATACCGAACCTAATCTTTATCCCCTCTTCGAGGCATCACATTCTGAGTTATAGTATTTGAACTTTTGAACTCCCTCTACCTCCTCCTTCTTTAGATCCACCATCTTCATCGTGCTAGTTTTCCCAGGCTTAAAAAGCATGTCTTTTATCAATTCCCACATTGGACTTTTATCGGGTTTATTCCAAATGTTGTCTTTAGAAGGGAATTCGTACTGACTGATAGGTAATGAATCAAGGGTGTTTGTTTCTTTAGATTGGTTATAGACATTGTTACTTTGCGATATCGACAATCACCTACCAACTTCATTTGCTGTATATTCTTGGTTCCCTTTAACTGGAGTGTACTTAACCATTCATCATAGTTGGTACAAACAGTTTATCTTCCTCATGGTCATAACACTTCAAATCAGCCTGCATCCCAATGCTACAAATCTTTCATGCACTCTGTGATGGGCAAACAACATTTCGAGAACTTCTCTTTCTACCGAGCAAGCTTCTTTTCTGTCTCTCATTCCTGCCATCTTGTCCTCTTATAATGTCGGTGGAAATTTAGGATGAAATTTTCTCAACGGGCCCCCTTTCCATTTAGGTATGTCTTCCAATACCTCCCCTTCTTGTTGTGGCCTGGTTCTTCCCTTATTACCAATGGCAGGTTTGCTTTCTTTGCCCTTTTTAAAGGTCCCGCTTGTTCCTTCCTAAATCTTCCCATCTACACACATGAAATAATGATCCACCAAACAATTCAAGTTAGTTACAATCAACTAGTAGATTAAGTGTGGCTTAATCAACCATCCCCACACTTGTTCTACAACATGTCATAAATCCCCCAAATCTCTAGTGGTGATTTCCTTTTATTTGCCATTTATTAAACATGCTCACTTGGGTAAAACACTAGCATTTACCATCTTGATTTTTACCAAATTGTTTAACTATACAATTTTTCATCAAACAAGTGACATCATGTCTCTAATCGCTAGCATAAGTTGAATCACATGTTTAGTGATCACCACTAGGACAACACATGGTATCTTCTCATCAAACTCAACTAAAATGACATTATTCATGTAAGGCCAATTAGCAAAATTCAACAATTCATTAATTCTTACAATGTGGTGATGAAGAACATACCTTTGCGGTTTAAAGATGTTAGTATGAACTTTAATTCCAAGAAAATCAACCCAGAAGTGAAAAAACCCCAACTTTGAAACTTAGGGTTCGTCACTCTCACTTAGATCTACACCTAACGATCTGAGGAAACTAACAGTGGATTCTTGTTCCTCTCTAAAAATTAAGTAAGATAGACTCAAAAAACGTTTGATTTGATGAAGTTTTGAGAGATTTAGGATTTGGGTTTTTTGTTGTTCTTGAGAGAATTAGGTGAAGAAGGTGAATAAAAGTGAATAAAATGGTGTTTAAATCTGATAGGGTTGTTATTGTTAAAGAAGACTCAAGTTTGGAAGATGGACAAAACACCCCATCCCATTTTCCCCCGCTAACCACCGTAAGACACTTGCCCACCGTAGGTTACTGTGGGCACCTTCTGCTCTAGATTAGTCCACGACCACCTTCTGCTCTAGATTTAAGATTTTTTTGTGAACCCGAGTTTATCCTCCACCCCAACTTCTGATCCAAGTCGTCCTAGACTCAAAATTGACCGTTAATACGTACCTGATCGGGTGAACATCCCCACTCTTTAGTGGTTCAACGGGCTCTGCACAAATAGAGAAATGAAATACACACAAACAAAACAAAATGTGAAATGCAAAAAGATAGACTGACAAATACGGGTTGCCTCCCAGGAGCACTACATTGAAAAGTCTATAACACGACTCTTTGTTACCTCAGGCTTTAGATGGGGTTAGAAACCCGAATGCTAATTGATAGAAGATCATCGGTTTGCCTATCCGGCCCATTCAGATCGTTTGGTCGCAAGTAAGGCTTTAACTGGTGACCATTCACCACTTGTCGAATGTGGTCTTCAAAATCTTTAATCTCAATATCTCCTGAATTCCTGATTCGCGTGATGACGTAAGGATCAGTCCATTTACTCTTTAACTTACCCTGGGAATTATTTCAGATGAGAGTTGTACAACCAGACTCAACTTGTCACTTGGAAATATTTTAGTCGTATTTTTGCATCATGCACACATTTCATCTTATCCTTGTAGGTATATGCGCTCTCATATGCTTCCTCTCGCAACTCTTCCAACTCAGTTAAGCTCGACTACCTTAATTTTCCTGCAGTATCATAATTAATGTTAGATTCTTTAATGGCCCATAACGCTCGATGAGTTAGTTCTACCGGTAGATGACAACCCTTCCCATAAACTAACCAATAAGGGGTGGTTCCAATAAGTGTTTTATATGCAGTTTGATATGCCCACAAGGCGTTATTGAGTTTGTTTGACCAATCCTTGCGATCAGGTCGCACTGTTTTCTGTAAAATTTCCTTGATCTACATATTGGACACCTCAACCTGACCACTTGTTTATGGGGGATATGGAGTGGCAATCCGATGATCCACTCCATACCGCTTGAGTAGTTTGTCAAAGTTTATGTTTTTGAAATAGGATCCCCCATCATTTATGATCACGCGAGGCACTCCATATCTCAAAAAAATGTTTGACTGAACAAACTTGCAAACTACGCTATGGTTATTTGTTTTGGTGGCAATTGCCTCCACCCACTTGGAGACATAATCAACTGCCACTAAAATGTACAAATTACCAAACAAGTTGGGGAAGGGTCCCATGAAATCAATCCTCCAAATATCAAAGATGTCGATCACTAGGATTGGTTGCATGGGCATCTCGTTTCGTTTTGTACTACTCGTCTTTTGGCAATTTGCACATGTTTTTGCAAACTCAAAAGCATCCTTAAAAATATTTGGCCAAAATAGCCCGTATTGTAACACCCGATGCCTTGTTTTCTGGCCACTAAAATGGCCACCACATGCAAATGCATGTGACAAACGCAACACATCCGGTATCTTCGAATCTGGCACATATCGTCTGATCAGTTGATCAGCCCCTATCTTGAACAAATCTGGATCCTCTAAAAAATACTGCTTTGCTCATGATAGAAAGTGTTTCTTCATCATCTTTGACCAATGTTTAGGAAAACGCAACACAATAGTTGACAAAGTTAGCATACCACGGGTCAGCAGAAGTAGAAATAGATAATAAATAGTCATCTAGGAAGGTTTCATTGATTTCGAGCTCATGCTCATCCAAATTATGGATGATTCTTGACAGGTGGTTGGCTACCATATTTTCCTTTCCCTTCTTATCCCTTATCTCCAGGTCAAATTCCTGTAACAATAATATCCACCAAATCAACAAAAGCTTTGCATCTTTCTTTTCCATTAGGTACCTAACAGCAGAATGGTGAGAATACATAATAACCTTACTACCTCAAATGTAAGAACGAAATTTGTCTAATGCATAGACAACTGCAAGTAATTCTTTTTCTGTATTTGTGTAGTTCAACTGTGCATCAGAAAGAGTCTTACTTGCATCTAATATTCTTGATGAGAATTACCTTGAAAATTTGGGTTTATCTGGTTGTCTGGGTTACCATACCTAAGGTTGGATGATTTTTCAAACCTGGGTGATAGGTGTTGGAGTTCATATTGTTATACGGTCGCCTATCACCTTGCACATAATTTACCTATTCTAAACCCATATCTAAATCTGGACAATCCCGGGCAACATGCTCTGCTTCCCCACATCCATGACATACATTGAATGAACTAGTAGCTTTAACAGTTGCCTTACCTCCCGACTAACCCAAATTGGAGAATTTTCACTCCAGTGCATCAACTGCAACAATGGTAGTGGAATCTACTGCAACTATATTCCTGGACTTCTTATGTGATTGAGCTTGTCTTTTTGAATTTATGCTTAACTTCTCTAATAGCAACCAATCCTCCTCCTCAGTGTTGGTCATAAATATGCCTCCACTGGTTGAATTGATATCCCAGACATCTTCGACGAACAATTAATCATAAAAGGATGAAGTCAACTCCCATTGAGGGATGTCATGATGGGGACATGTTCGTAAAATTTCCTTGAATCTTGTCCAAGCCTCATGAAATGGTTCATCTTGGTGTTGTTGAAAAGTACGAATGGCTATTCTAGCTTTACTTGTTTTATGTGGTGTGTAGTATTCTTCTAGAAATGCTTGTTGTAACTGCTCCCAAGTGAAGATGCTAGCAGGTGGCAAAGAATGAAACCATTTCTTGGATTTGCCTTTCTGTGTGAATTAGGATAGTACTAGCATAACTTCTTTAGGTGTGAACCCTTGTGCCCTAATGGTCTCGCAGATGGCATTGAAATCATTCAAGTAAAGGTATGGCTCTTCTTTGGACAACCCATAAAATTTCCTTGAATCTTGTCCAAGCCTCATGAAATGGTTCATCTTGGTGTTGTTGAAAAGTACAAATGGCTACTCTAGCTTTACTTGTTTTATGTGGTGTGTAGTATTCTTCTAGAAATGCTTGTTGTAACTGCTTTGAAGTGAAGATGCTAGCAGGTGGCAAAGAATGAAACCATTTCTTGGATTTTCCTTTCTGTGTGAATTGGGATAGTACTAGCATAACTTCTTTAGGTGTGAACCCTTGTGCCCTAATGGTCTCGTAGGTATGAACCCTTGTTTTATGTGGTGTGTAGTATTCTTCTAGAAATGCTTGTTGTAACTGCTCCCAAGTGAAGATGCTAGCAGGTGGCAAAGAATGAAACCATTTCTTGGATTTGCCTTTCTGTGTGAATTGGGATAGTACTAGCATAACTTCTTCAGGTATGAACCCTTGTGCCCTAATGGTCTCGCAGATGGCACTGAAATCATTCAAGTGAAGGTATGGCTCTTCTTTGAACAACCTATGAAACTCTAGCTGTTGGACTTAATCTCAAAAGATCTTCCCCGCACCTATAGTCGCACAATAGGAGAAGATGCACCCGCGATCATGAGTCTAAAATGACTATCTACCCCTTGGACTACTGCTTGATAGGGTTGGAATCTAGGATTTTGATTAACTCTAAATGGTGCTTGTCTTCGCCAATAACCTTGACCTTGGTTCTTGTTGCGGTTCTGATTGTGATTGAACTGTTGTCTTTGATGGTTGACTTGCCTGTTTCTAAGTAGACCTTGCTGCTCATCTTCAAACTCTTTATTATACTAGTCTTCCTCAAACCCATCTTCCTCTTCATTCCATGTATTGATGCTAACATGCTCATACGGATCTTCTTCTTCCTTGAACCGGTTTGGAGCTTGTGGCCTAGGGTTTTGCCTTTGTCTTTAAGGATATGGGTTTTGCTTTTGCAGTGGCTGATTTTGAACAGGTGGAAGTGGGTTGTTTTGTGGTTGTTGTTGGATATGTAAGGCCCCGATCCCGGAAACCCCACAGTTGGTCAATCATCGCACAAAAACATTTAAAAGATACATCACTATCGCAGCGGAATTTAAAAACTTTTATTAATAATTAAGACATGTCATTTCATTACATCATTTGTTTACATTTCAAAACACAATAATAAGTCAAAATGTGGATGTCAGCCTCAAAACGCTCTCAGTAGCTTATGCATCCATGCCTGCACCTCCTCAGCATCAACAAAATACCTACCAACTATTATGCATACAAAAAGTCAGCGATGCTGAGTGAGTTCTAGTTTTTATATAAAATACTTTACTATCGTTAAAACATAACCTTTATGTTCGTTCGTGATCAAACATCATACGTACACATTGATAATAATTATTATTATCTTCATCATCGTTCATCATTATTATTCATTACATCTCTTACCATCATCCAGATCCCGTCTCATGCAATACCCCCGACTCGTGCTCGAAAACTGATACTGTGTCGGGGCCTGTAAACAAACCCCCGACTCGTGCCCGAAGGCTGACACAGTACTGGGGTACGCGACAAGGATCCCATCTCGTATGCAACACCCCCAACTCGTGCTTGAAAGCTGATACTGTGCCGGGGCCTGTAAACAAACCCCCGACTCGTGCCCGAAGGCCGACACAGTACCGGGGTACGCGACATGGATCCCATCTTGTATGCAACACCCCCGACTCGTGCTCAAAAGTTAATACTATGCCGGGGCCTATAAACAAACCCCCGACTAGTGCCAGAAGGCTGACACAGTACCGGGGCGAGCAACAAGATCTCATCGTCCGTTACTTCCATTCTCATCATTCGTTATCTTCCACTTTCATTATATAATACTTTACGTATGTACTCATACATAATAGGTAAAGTCACATCATACATATCATAAACATCATCAGCAACACACAAACATGCACAGCACATCAGGCATAACCATCACATCACGTCAGAACTTAGCACAACCATCTACCTCACAAATCCCAGAAATTTCCTAAGTCTACCACGAAATACGGATAAACATCTTAGGCGCATGAGCACCAAATGCGGATGAACAGTCTAGGCGCATGAACACCAAATGCTGATGAACAGTCTAGGCGCACAAACACTAAGCAGGTGATTGATCACTATGCAGGCACATGAATACTGCTTGGGCGCATGAACACTTAGGCGCATGAGCAACTCTGGGCGCATGGGCACTGCTGGGGCTCATGAACGACACTTGTGCGCATGGGCATTTTGGGCGCATGGGCAACTGTTTGGGCGCATGGCCAATACTTAGGCGCATGGGCTGTGGGCGCATAGGGAAAGTTAGGAGCATGAGCAGGTTCTGAAATATAACCTATACTACAAACAACTCCCAAACATTGATCTAGCACATCCTAACACAGATCTAACATGCTACAAACACTAGATCATGCTAAACATCAAACATAACCTCAAAAATAGCCTCTAAAACATACTACAATAGAGCACAGTCTAACAACATGCTGCAAGCTCACTATTACTTAAAAAAATCCTTTGCTCGGTATGCATAATAGCCCCAACACTTAGAAAACTAGTAAAAAGAGGGGATCTAGAAACTCACCTTGAACAGCCTTCGAGTAGTACACTTCAAACCCAAGACCCACCTGCAAATTTAGCTCCTAAAACCCACGAAAACAAGCACTAAACACCCAAAATCTCGATCTAAAACCCGAAAATCCAGCTGAAACCGAACAATTACCCAAGAAAACTCACCTTTTTGCATATTCTTCTTCTTCTCTCTCTCTAGAACCGGAAGCCTTTCTTATTTCTTCTTTCTTCTTTGCAGCCGAGAACAGGAAGCAAGTGGGGGCGTGGGCGGCCATGCCCTCCTTTTTAAACACAATTATAATAAAGTTTGCCACTTTACAAGTTTAGCCCCTCAACTTGGGTTATTTAACCTTTCTTTCTTTATAGTTTTCTTTTAATAAATTTCCGGGTGTTACAGGATATCCGGGTAGGCTAACGGGACAATAGGTAAGGGTTGGTTCTGTGGTGGAACAGATGGTTGTTGTTGTTGATTTGGTGGCGGGTTTTGATTTAGTGGTGGTCGATTCGGATTTCCATTGGTTCACCCTTGATTGAATTTGGTTGCTCTTTCATTCGATAATTTGATTGGTTTTGTCGAGCGGTCCTTTCAACTTCTGGATCGAATATCAATGGGGACTTGTTCCTTGCGTATCTGGTATGCATGCACAAAGTTGTCACCTACACACAAACACTCCAAGCGTAAAGAAGAACAAGAAACTAAATATAAATGAAAACAAAATCAAACAAATCACTTTGCGCACTAATTCCCTGACAACGACGCCATTTTTATGCGGTTTGTCAGGCCTAATAAAAAACAATTTAATTTTGTGATCTTAGCTCACCTAAGCAGATAAGGTAAGTAAGGTCGTCTCCATAAGGAATATATGGAAAGTGAAAAACTTGATTTATGGTTTGAAACTAATTGGGAACAAGTTGAAAAGAAAAGTGATTTTAAAAATTAAACTGATTTGAAATTTGATTAGTTGTAAACAATAATTAGAAAAGTAATTCTCTCTGGGTTCAGGTTTTCAATTACTGACTTGTCCTAGATGTTCGCGAATAGTCATATAAATATAACCATTATTGGTTTAACTAGAACTAATGGGATTAAACAAGACTGTTGTAAAAGAACTACTCAATCATACCCAACTTACGTTAACCAACCCAATCCTAACCCTTGTGAGGTTTCTGATATAAAGAAGTCTAAAACACTCACAAAAACCGGAACATAGGTTTCGATTCAACATAAATATTTTAGAAGTTTTAATTAATAAATAATGTTTCTTGGCTTAAGATGCCTAGTTCAACGATAACCCAATTGAAAACAAAGAACACATCAAGTGTATACAAACCCTACCACCCGGAGAAGATCACGGGTGATTTAGCTGGACATGGTAATGAAACTCAAAGCGAAAACGAGTGAAAACATTATTCCAAACATTAGAGAATCAAACCAAATAATAAAAATAAGATCTTGAGCCTTGAAATCGCCTCCGGAAGTCTTTGGGAGCGCTCGATCGTTCTTGGGACTTAGGGACGGCTTGGAATGAAGTGGTAGGTCAAAACCTAAATTTTCCGTCTTTTTATAAAAATTCAGTGCGCCGTGACCGTAGGTCATGTGACTATCGTAGGTTACGTTAGGGGTCTACTGTTTTTTTTAGTTTCTAATCACCGTACGTCACCCCACCACCGTAACTTACGGTAGGGGCTTTGTGTCCCATTTAGGTCACGCCCATCGTAAGTTACGGTGGCCCGGGTCCTACGGTTGCCAAGCTTTTTTCTTTCTTCATCTTTTGTCTCATTTCTTGTCACTTGCTTGGGCTTGCTCCACTTTATCATAGGATTTCTCAATTAGCTTTATTTACCTCCTTTAGCTCCCAACACCTGCAAATCATAAACACAGTCGCAATAATCTCTTTCTAGCCAATAAACTCATTAGCTTCTTACAATTAACACAGTTAAAACCCATTCCAACACCCGAACATCAATATGCCAAATTATTCATAAAGTAATTTAATGTGAGAAAATATAGTATTTGGATTATATAAAAAAGCATATATAATATTTAAGTTTGGTTCGGCCATACATGATATTTGAAATATTTGTAAGGTTATATATAATACTTAGAAAGTTTTTTAGATGTATATATAATATTTTCAATTGGATTTGGACATATATGATATTTAAAAGGTTTTTCAAAGGTATATATGATATTTAGAAAGTTTTCTAGGGTCATATATGATATTTTAATTTTTGTTTGAACATATAAGATTTAAGTTTATAAAGGTATATATGAAATTCTTCCAAATATTTAATATTACTTGCTTAAGATAAGTTAATTAAAGCATGATTTTAAATTATTAATTACTAGATTCGTTTATAAATTGTTTTTTTTTAAGTATAGAAGTCAATTTTAAATAAAAAGTCAAATGGAAGTACATGTGATTAAAAAACATTTCTTTACGACCGATACACGAAAGTTGTTTTGTGTTGCAATCATTTGTACCATAATATGATGTATAGATTAACAAACAAACTTCTTCAACTTGAAATATGACGCATCATTTACTTTTTTTCACCCCTAAAGTTACTTGTCACAACAAGATTGCTTCATATACTTGCATTTGGATAAAGAAAAGTGTTAATACAATGAGTGTCACTAATTTTGTCTATAAACGTGAAAAAAAATCTGTGAATTAAACTCTTTTCTAAAGGGAGCATGGGGCGTCCCTCGGGGTAATTTCGGGTTTGTCCGGCTACCTTTGGTGGTCGGGGTTCAATCTATATCAAGTTCATGAACTCGTGACTCAAGCTGATGGTTATTGAAACAGTACTATTACTCTTGGGTTTTAAAAAACAAAGCCATATTATTTTACATATAAGTCGATCACCTTTCTACCTATTTTTACACCATAAATTAAAAACAGTCTTCTCCTCTTCTACTCTTTTATTTTATATTAAAGCGACCCAAATGAATAGTGGGGTAAACCTAGAACTTTGGGCCCCACAAAAATAGGCCGCGTTTTCTTATTTTTTATATATTTTATTGGATCTGTTATTCGAGATTGAACATTTTGTTATTACTGATATTGAACAGTTGTGTCCCGATCACAGCCTAGGTAAGTCCTGGTGGTTGATGGCAATCAATTTGATTAATGAAGTCAAAATTTGTTTAGATTATGATTTATGAACATGCTAATTTCAAATTCAAACTTTACTTTATTTATTTAGTTGCTAGGCATGATGATTTCCAGTTTGATTCTTAAAGTCAAAACTAGATTATTGAGATATTGTATTTGATTTGTTTTTAAATAAGATCACTGTTTAAGTACTACGGGTATATAAAAGATTGTCTATTCTGACTTTGATTAATGTTTACTAACAATTAACTTTAATTTTGTTCTAAATAAAAAGGAAGCTTAGCGGCAGAAATTGTCAATGAGAAACATTGTTTTCCAAAGTAACATTAACTCTGTTTAATTTACTAAAGATTTTAACTTTTGGAAAACACCATGGCCAAAGCTAAGATGTCATGCTAAAAATTGATACTAGAAGGTAAATGCATGACCAAAGCGAAAACTTTATGTTTAAATTGACGTTATATGTAAACCATTTGAAAAATGTTGATAGCTTAAAACATGTTTAAATGTCAGAACATAATGTTTTAAAACATACCATGCGTAAAAACATAATTTTCAAAAGCTTCAAATAGTACCTTTTTTAAAAAAAAAGTATGGTATCATATGTATATTAAAGATAAAAAAGCTTAATTATATAGTCATAATTTTTTTTTAAAATAAGGAGGCATTAAAAAGTTATGAATTTAAAAAAGCTTAATTATATGGTCATATTTAACCCTGCACCCCGTTAAGTAACTTACATATGACAATGTGCTATTCACATTTCATTCCACAAATCAATTACTCGGGTTTTTTTCTTCCCTCCACAGTCTTTCCCCTATTTTTATCCTTCTCAAGGGATATAATAAAAAGACTGTTTTAAATAAAAACTAGAAATGCATTAGGGCGTGACGTGTTCAAAAGTTAATGATTAATGCGTCTACAAAAAGAAATTGCGAGCCCAAATATAAACACGCCATGTTTAATCTAAAAACGCCACGTGTTAGTTATACACACCGTTGTATTAGATTTAAATGCACTATTTTTAACACATATAATCATCATTCTTTTCTAATATGTCATTGTTTTTTATACGGTTATACTGTACTTAAATTAAAAAAATAATAAAATTCTTAGTCCATTGGATAAATATTTCTTGTATATAAAATAACAACAAGTTATTTTAGTTAAAAAGCTAATGTAATGCATTTAAGGAAAAGAAAATCAACATCTATGTTGATCCTTCTTTTATCTTTTTCTATGCTTTTAGTCATTTTTAACTTTTATTATTTACAATCTTCTTAATCTAACAATGAGAAATCAGAATAGTAACAAAAACAATCATGGTCACTTATTATATTGACCGGACTTGCCACATGTCAAGTTGTGATGCGTTGTTTGTGTGTTAATTTGATTTATTTATTTTTTTTAATTTACTAGGTTTCAGTTTGCTATAAATAAACAACTGTTACCAAAATTCACTAAAGTCTTTGTTGCCAAAGTGGTTTCGATTCTCCTCCACCGGGTTCGAGTCTTAGAACAATCCTCCCTCAATACCTTCCATTTTGATTTTTGGTTTGTTTTTTTTTTCTCCTGATTCTTTTTCTTTTAAAAACGACTTTTTTCTTTCCTTTGCAACAATAATTATTTATTTGTTACTACTTTTTAACGGGTTTATCGTCTCAATCTAAAGTTTTGTTTACGAAGCAAAATGCGAGACATAATACTTTTTTATATCTATGTTCGATCTCCAGATTCAAATCCAGCAACTTCATACGTTCTTCAAATCACGATATGAAGTTAGTAACCATTTTCTTAACCATGTTATTCTTAAAGAAAAAAATAATGTTCGACTTTAATTATGATTTGGTAACACAAATCACATACTTTTTAAGAAATTAAGTTACGTATATTATCTACGTTCTCTTCAACACATATGTTTGCGCCAATGTTTCGATGTTTTTGTTGGGTTCTGTTTATGTTACAACTAGAGTTGCACAAAACGGGTTTGGACCGGACCCGGGCCAGGGTACAAACCGGGTTTGGGCCCAACCGGGTTTTTTGTACCCGGGTATTGGTGAACCCGGGTACGAACCCGGGTCGGGTTCAGCGAGATACAAACCCTACCCGGTATACCCGGGTAGGATCGGGTCGGGTTCGGTTCGGGTATGAAACCCGGGTTCAACCGGGTTTTTGCCTTTTTTTTTTTTCTTTTTTTCTTTTCTTGTGTGTGTGTCGAACACCGGGTCGTATGTTTTTTTTTTCTTATATTTTCTTTCCTTTTTTTTCTTTTTATTTTTCTTTTCCTAACCGGGTTCACTTGAATGACAAAAATTTAAACAACTTAATATATAATATATACAAATCTTGAGCAGAAAATGTTACACTTATAATATACAAATATTAAATACTTTTTATATAAAACATTTGAATCACAAAGAAATTTAAAAAGAAATTTAAAAAGAAATGAAAGACATATAATATTAAAACAACTTAAAAATAACAATATCGTCTAATTTTATCTACTACGAGATGCTTGATCAAATGCTAATTCTTCATCGGATATGCCAGAAGATACTCCTTCTTCTACCTCTTCATCATGTACTTTAGCTTCGAGTGTAATCTCGTCTTCGAGGCTTGTTTGGTCTTGTATACGATCCGTTGCGTCTAAGTGATCCTTTAAACAAATGCACATCTCCACTGCTTCCGGAGTTAGTCTTGTTCTTCGTAATGATATTACCCTGCCACTAAGAGAAAAAGCAGATTCCGAAGCTACCGTAGAAGCTTGGACGCTTAGTAAATCACGGGCCATAGCAGAAAGAATCGGAAATTGAGATTCTTTTCCTTTCCACCAAGCCAAAATATCGAATGCACGATAATCTTCGGTAGTCATAGTGGAAATAAAATCCGTTCCACTATATCTACCGAGCTCACTTGTTGGGGTGTTACCCCTTTGACGTTTAGCCATCACATCCCGAACAACATTCAACATAGTCAAAACAGGGTCTTTAAGTGAGGTACTAGCACTTGAGGTTGATCCGCTTGGCATTGTTATGTTTACGTTAGGCCCATATCTATTTAAATAAAAATTTTAAATTGTTTTCAAACTATGATTAAAATTTTCTTTTGCCTCGTTTGAAAAATCAGGGTTTTCGTCATGCATATCCAAATTATCATTTATCTCATCTATCAAACATTCAACCCCCGCAACATTTAGAAACGGATTTAAAGCGGCGGCACACGTAAAAACGGGTGGTAAGTCCTTAAAATATTTTTTAAACTTTTCTTTCATTGGTTCTATCATTTGATTAAACATATTATTTTTATTTTGAAAATTTTTAAAATTCAAAGACATAAAATATAGTTCTTGAAGCACCGAATAACTAGTGGAATAATAAACTCCCGATAATTTTGTTGTTGAGTTTTTAAAAACCTCAAGAAACTCGGATAGACGTTGAAGATTCTCCCAACCCGCATCCGGAAATGGGTCGGCTTCACCATTATCCGAAAGACTATTATGAAAAGCTTTCAAAGTGCCCTTTTGTTTTAAAGCACATTCAAACATGTGACAAGTCGAATTCCACCGAGTAGGTACATCCCAATTAGGACCTAAAAATTTAGAGTGCGTATCCTTACAAAGTTGTTTATAATCTTGATATCTTCTTCTACTTTTTTAAAAACGTCATGTAACATAAATCGAAAAGATGTAATAAAGTTATTAACATATTGCCCGGATAGTCCGTCTTGCACTACTAAATTAATAATATGTGCAACACAACGAGTATGGAAAAAATAACCGTTTGCAATCGGAAGATATTTTAATTTTAATTTTTCAACCGCGGTTGTGTTGTTAGAGGCGTTATCAAATGCAATTGAAAAAAGTTTATTTTGTAATTTAAAAGTACTTATTACATTATCTAAAAAGTAAATCAAAAATTCTCCGGTGTGTGGATGTGGAAAAATCAAATGCAATCGTACGTTTCATCAATTGCCATGAATTGGGATCCACCCAATGAGCGGTGACGCAAAGGTACGATTCGGGTAAACCGTGTGGAGCCGACCAAACGTCACTAGTTAAGTTTACACCGGTATTTAAATTTTCAAATAATACAATTAAATCATTTTTTGCTTGTTTCCATAATTTTAAACAATAACGTCTAAGTGTAGTACGACTTACGTGAGTGTAACGAGGTTGAAGCGTCTCTCGAATTAAGTTGGTCAACCGAGGATTGTCGAAGTGACTAAAAGGCAAAGCTTCTTGAATCACGAACTTCGCCATTCGATCTCGAACCGTATTAACATCGTAATTAAAGATTCCACCATCTTCACCTAATTGTGTTTGTTGCGAATCCGGATTACTTTTCAACGACTTACAAAACTTCTTGCTAATGTGTTTGTTTAAAGTCGTGTTAGAATCTTTAGCAAGCAAAGCTCCACAAAACTTGCAACGAGCCTTTACAGACCCGTCACTCAACTCAACCATATCCCAATTGCACCAAACATCCATGTTACGATTGTGTGCAAGAACACGAACGACGGTTGGAGCGTTGGACGAACCTTGACCAACGGAAGATTGTGAGTGAGCCATATCAAGATTGAAGAGAGTAAAAGTGTAAAACGAGAGAGTGAACGTGTAAAACGAGAGTATTTTTTGCGTTTTTTGCGTATGTTTTTGCATTTGAGACTTGGGTACTAAACCATATCAACCCACACCTATTTATACTAACTTATAGGGCAAAAGTGGCCAAAAAAACGGTCACAAATCGAAGGTAACGGCTATATAGCCGTTAAAAAACGGTCACTTTTTAAAAAAAAAAAAACGATCGAAACCGGGTTCAACCGGTTCCGGGTCGGGTCGGGTTCGGGTCGGGTTCTAAGAAATTCTAGAAAATCATACCCGGTTCCAACCCTACGGGTTTTTTTCGGGTCCAACCCGGGTATGCATATACCGGGTCGTACCCATACCCGGTTCCGGGTCGGGTCCGAACCCGGTTTTTATGCCCAAGTCTAGATACAACGTGCGAGGCATAATATCTTTTCTATCTATGTTTTCATATCTAAAACTGAGCCGTCACAACTTCATACATTTTTTTATATTCTTAACTGCGTTAATGTCACCGAAGTAATGCGCGTAACAATGTCCGCAAACACACGGGCTTGATTTCTAGTTATACTTGATTTTCAATGTAAAAAAGTAGAAAACCACCTTATAAAATTACTATCTATAAGGCCGACTTTCAATTTACTAGCCCAATAGGAGTTCTTAATTTTGTTTCGTGTAGGCGATCTGTATCAAAGGACCCATTAAAGGAATAGTTAGTGATCTTCTGGCCCAAAAGTAAGAGGCGTAACTAATAAAGATACCGTTGGTTAATGATCTTTTGGCCCAAAATTAAAACGTGTAAATAAGTAGTCATTCTAGTTGATTAAATTATTGAAATGAGATTTAAAATTTAATCGAGACAGTTTTAAATAGATCAAGTAGTCCTCAACTTTAATAGCTAGAGGCCTAGAGTCTGAGTTTTATACATCGAGCTTGTTACGAGTTTAAACAAACCTATTCTTATATAAACATAATAATATTTAGATGTATAATGAAAGTTCAATTCTATCTATTATGTTACGTATGTATATGTATAATTGTAGTTTTAAATATATAAAATATTAATTATACATGTTAATATAAATAGTTAAACAATAACCGAAACAAATCGGAGCGTCAACGACTATAGGAGCGAACTTAGTATGTATTCACTGGAGTAACCGGAATACAGTGAGTTTTCCTATGCATATGTAAATAGATGTATAAGTTTTTCGAGTGACAACAATATTTTTTTGAACGGTAACTCCATTAGTTATAAAAAGACATAAACTCAAACTTTGAAAAAGTTCGCGAGTTAATTAATTAAACAACTAAATATGTGAACTCCGACTAAATACCCAATACCCGTAAAGCCCATGCTATAATTAAATTAAATTAAGCTCACTTCTAATGCCCACTAAATACCCAATAATGATAAAACCTAAAATACTTCCGTACCTAATACTTTGAAGTCTTTGACTTAAGATCAAACAAGGACGATTCATAATTGGATATTTGGACAAAAAGAAAATAGGTGGAGAGGTAAAGATTTCTTCAACTTAAAATCTCAAAAAAAAACATTGTGTTTTTTGCATTCTAATGATGATATTTTTTTATTATTGAATCGTACTTTTATTATATGAACTACTTGACCCGACCCGAATCGACCCAAAAATTTTTATATTCACATCTATAAATTGAAGCATTTAAAAAAATAATTACTCCACAAAAATAAATTTTTGGACTAACATTATCCATGAGGATCACAATTCTGACTCGAGATTTAGATACAGAGCTAGTTACGGGTCTTGGGGTCATATGTTTTATCTTCAATCTTTTACTATGTTTAGAGCATTCACAGTAGAGACTTCTTCTCTATCTCCATCTAATTTATTTAGAGATTTCTTGTATTTTACATCTCTAACAGCATCTTCATCTCCTTCTCTATCTCCAAACTTTAGAGTTCTTTGAATAGTGATTCTCTAAACATAAAGATTCATTATTCACCGGTCTCTATATTTTTGTGAGTGTATAAGAAAAAAACAATAATAAAATAAGTGTTTGTGAGTGAGATAAATATAAAAATAGAGAATGAAATGTGGGATGTTAAATAAAATTAAAAAATAATTATAAAAAAATATGAATTTAATTAAAATATAAAAATATAGAAGAAGATTCTGTAAGTATACAAATGCAACCCTTTGATATTTATAGTTTATATTATTATTTTGATTCATAAAAAACAATTAGAATACTTTTAGTCTGATTCGTCAGATATGAAGTCAGCGTTGATTAATATCTGGTGCCAGCTTTGGCCAGTCTGTATGTATCTTTGTTTTTTATATATTTTTAACTAAAATAAACCTTTTTAATTAAATAAATAAAGTATTAATAGTTATAAAAAGACATTTATTCCCAGAGTCCCTTTCTTTTGAATCATTCTCGGTTGGTAAAACCAAGGCCCCGTTTACAAAAAAAACGCGGATATATTTTCGTCATTTTATTATTATAATAATCCTTATTCAAATATAAAAATGTTAGAGAAAACAACATACACGAATGTAACAACATTAATGAGCCCAAATTTTTCTAAAATAAATTATCTAAATGACAGCATTGAAGTTTGAATTATCAATGATATTATATCTTGAACCAGTTTTAAGTTGTTTAGAGTTATAAGATTATTGTAACTTTTTATATATTTTTCATTTCAAAAATATTTTATTATTACAAATATTATTTTTAATCATACTCGCTATAGTAATTATTCGTTTATATTTGGTTGCACTTGATTTAATTTATAATAAAGAAATGTTATCCAAATTTACTCACGGTTATCATTGTGAGCGATGGAGCGGAAAATGAACTTGAAATTTGATTGTTATTCGCATAGGATTGATCTTGTAAGGGTGATGGGGGTGTAAAAATTTGAACTATTTGAACCCACTCAATTAACCAATTAATCGATACCACATTATTATATATATTAAAAACCAACTCATGTGCTACAACGATTTTTTAGATTTTAGGTTTAGCAATCAAAGTTTAAGAAGTTGCAAAATACTCCTATATTGCATTTTTATGGTTTTGATATTTGGTCAAATAGTTTTTTTTTCTTTGTTTTTGGCATGTGTTATTTTAGGAGAAATCCCATTTTTATCCCCCTTTTTTTAAGTATTAGTAGCATGATGAACTGAATGGATTTCGAGCGGAAAACATCTTTGCGACATTGATATTATCTTAACTGGTTTCGGTATTCATTTTCGTGAATTTCGATGATAATGACCAAATTCACATCACGTAGCTCAAGGGAACCACTAAATTCTCGCTGCGTAGCGCGGGGAAAAAGAACTAGTTATTATCATAGATGGACTTTTTAAACCCAAATTGAAGGGGGTGTAAATCTTTTTTTAAACTTTTTGAACCCTTTACCCAATCAATTTATGTCATCTCGCACCACAATCATTAAACACCCCATTCCTCTCTCAATCTTTTAGTTGGTTCATAAACCCGTAACCTAACCCCCAACCCCAATCTTTTCGAGCCCCTATATAGGGTTGGCAGCGGTGTACCCACTCAACCCATTAAGTGAACCCGTTGGTGCCGCATCACCCTGAATTAAAATGAAAGCATTAAGAATTATTATTATTATCGAAGTAAATCCATCATTTAAAAGTAGCTAGAATTATTCAAAATGGTATATAGGTGTACTATAGAATTGTAAGTTTGTAATTATTTATTATTATATTATTTTAATTTTTTTTTTTGTGTGAATGCATGAGTATCAATCGCTATCCAACCACTTGTTAAACAGATGTTTGCAACTCGTTTCATGATCATGCTGGGAATGTGATGTTTTCCCTTTTTCTCTCATTCTTTAATTCAAGCATCTTTATCAATCCATCTATACTTTACAAAACTTTCTATCTATAATTATTAAATAGTATCTTTAATATTCAAATGATAATTAAAGTATAACAAAAATTTAATTGAAAGTATAAAAATGAGACTCTAAAAATATGCAACTTTAAATGTTTCTATCCCTCTCTTCATATTAATGTAAATTTATTATTAATATCATATAAAATTGTTCTCATACCACATCTCAAGAAGGTTGAAAAACATTTCTAGAGGTATACATGCGGTTGCTCCAAAGGTATCTGGCATTTGGTAACTGATTTCTAACCAAAGCAATGAAAGAGTTGAGCATGATATCAGTTTCTAGTTTTCTATAAACAATGTATTATCCATTCGTAATATTATTAGGGCCTCATATACCGGACATTCATCTATTTTAATTCAACGCTCTCCTTACATTCTATACGTCTCGTTAGCACCATACGAGACGTATAGGGTTTATAAAACATTCCCTAATGTACAACGTGTCAAATCATGTGGTGGCTGAGCCTATACGTGGTATATGGCACTATCCGCCACGTATAGATTATTTTTTTCCTAGAACAACCAATATTTTGAGTCACCTTAACACCTATGCATAGCGTATGACCCTATATGTCACGTATAGATTTTCTGAATGACTGATATGACCAGCATCAATTTTGTCATCTGAATGGGCCATACGATGCGTATGGTTCACTACGCTTCTTATAGGGTTTTTAAAAACAACTGATTCGACTTGGAAAGTATTAATTACGAGAACCTATACGTGACGTGTATAGCTATGAATGTCGTATAGGGGGTGTCGATTGGAACTCCTTGAAAATGAAAAGTAAGGAGAAAGTAGTTATTGGAAATTGCTTTGTGTGTTTTTGAACTCCTAGTGAATTCAAGTAAGTTTCAAACAAGGCCCCAAAGCCTTACGTTTATACTCAAAATTAAGAACCAACAACACCCAAAAATTCAATGGAATTAGATCAATATTAAGGTGCTTAAAAGTTTTTAATATATATTTGACTAGGTTTAAAACTCACTTAAAAAGAGATAAAAGTGTTATTTAAACTGCTGAATCAAATTAAAACGGTTATGAAATAATGCAAAAGTTACTAGAAGCTAGTTTGGTAGGTACTAGGACCTAGGTATAACTAAATCTCTATAGAAACTGTAACCTTGGTAGAAACTAACAACTTTAACCGTTTGAAACACATAATTTTGATCATCAATGTCTTATTTATTTTAACTCTTTTTTGGACGATGATTGGTTCATCGTGAAACTCTCAAATGTTAGAGCATAAACCCATAAAGAAATAAGTATATTAAGCTAATTGCATATGTTTATTTCAAAGTTAAAAATATTTTCATCTTTAGTGAAAAAATTCATTTTCATCTTTTTTTTCAACAAGAGATTATGGTGATTGAAGTGCATGTTAGGGAGGGTCGGTACCACCGGCTAACCTAGCAGAAACACTCCCACCCCTACAAGTTTGATGTTGCAGGTTTATTATGCTAAATTGAAGAAAAAATATTGAAGGGAAAGATGATGTTGATTAGAAGCTACGTGTTATCAGTGCGAAAACATCATTCCAACTTGTGAGGATGGTGGCAAGAAGGTTTCGCGGTGAGTTCACGATCTGTTTAGCCTTATAGATGTTGGAGTCTTTTGGACTAGTAGCATTTGGTATTTGTCCAATTAAATTGGTTTCGATTCGTGCCTCATAAATTGGACAATAAGTAGATTTTATGAGTAGATTTTAAGTGGTGCGTTTGTCGTTAAGAAAAATCTATTATAGATAACGATCGAATGAGAAAATACACGGCTATGTGCTATGGTGGGTGAGATTTTACTCTCATTCACTACCATGCAAGCGTCGTATTAGCAAGGTGCTCACCAACTTACTCATTATTTAATAACGAGAAAACTCAATAACTATTTTTATTTTTATTTTTAATCGAATTAATAAATTAATATTTTTATTAATAAGAAATATCCAAATAACTTCTAAACTGTTTAAATATATTATATTTCTTTTGTTACTTCGGTTTTAAATATCTATACGTACTATTACTTACATGGGTCCGAGTTGATATTGACTTTTTAAATATGAATTGTGAATAACTCTTCACCGGTGGAGCTTGTATGTGGAGTGGAGAAGTGATGCGGTAGGGTTAGTTTAATTTGTGGTATATTTGGATATTTTGTCGTCTTTGAAAACTTTCTAATCAAAATCTGTAAGACTAATCGAGAGATAGTTCATGATTTGCGAGGAAGAATGGTTCTGTCGAAGACAAGTGTCAACCTTAAACCATTATTTATGAGGGTGATGTGGGAAGATATAGAGATCGTTGAAGACTCTTCTATTGTGACGGATGTTCTGCCATAAATGAGTTCAACGTACAATTTGCTCCATATTTATTGTTTTTAATTATTTTTTTCCTTTAAATTTTATTATGTTTCTTTTATCACAATTGTTAATCTTTTTTGTAATTTCTTGTTGACGTAAATCCGAGTGTGGGTGAATAAGGGTTGAATCAGAGTCAATACTTCACTCCTTTACTAATGGGTAAACTCAATAAACTGATCTGCAAATTAAACAAACACATTTAAGCTTGAAACGTAAAGGGGTTTTCTCTTTGATGACCCTTCAGTTAGAGAATGAGTTTTTTATTTGAGTAAGAATAAGTATGTGTAAAGTAAAAAAAAAATTTTGAGAGGTACTACCAATGATTTTTCTTTCTAGCACAAAATTCACTTTTGCTCCCTCTGGTTTGGCCCAAATAACACTTATTATCCAAACGTTTTAAAATTGCGATTTTACTTCCTGTGTTATGTAATATGTGTCAGATTACTCCAAGCCACTAACACCGTTATTTTTTTCTATTAAAATGAAAGGGCATTTAGGTCTTTTTATATTTAAAGACTATTTGTGTAACTCTAATGAATGAAAGGATTAGTTATGTAATTTAATATAAATATATACACTATCATCATCATCATTATCCATCATCATCATATCTCTCTCCCTCATCCATTACACCACCATCATCATCCACACCCGCCTCCACCACCTACCTCCACCATCGCACCACCACCCGCATCCACCATCGCACCACCACCTGCCTCCACCACCAACCTCCACCATCACACCACCACCGGCTTCGACCATCACATCACCACCGGCTTCGACCGTCACACCACCGCCATAGCACCACCGCCGCCTCCACCATCACACCACCACCATCGCACCACCGCCGCCTCCACCATCACACCACCACCATCGCACCACCACCCACCTCCACCACCACATCCACCGTCGCACTATCACCCACCTCTACTATCGTACCACCACCCATTTTCGCTATCGCACCACCACCCACTTCCACCATAGCACCACCACTCCCCCATCGCACCACCATCTTCCATCGTGCCCCACCCGTATCTCAGATCTCCACCATCGATCTGTTCAAAAAAAAACCACAACAAAATCCCTAAATCGATTTGGATGTGTGGAGGAAGATGGTCGTGTAGACTCGATGATGACGATGACGATGGTGAGAGATGAAAAGGTGATGTACGGTGGAACTGGCGGCGATGTAGGGGTGTGGGGTTGGGTGAATCAAGGGACAAAGGAGGTGGGGGTTTAGGTTTTAAGGTTAGTGATAGGAAGGGGGTTAGATGATGGTGGTGAGCAATGGTGGTGGGGGGGGGGGTTTACGATTTTTCTGGTGGTGATGGGAAATGAAGGTGATGGTGGTGAATGCTGGAGGTGGGTGGTGGTGGCAGGAGGGGGAATGGAGAGTTGGAGGTGGGTAAATTATGTGAATTTAACTAAATTACACAGTTATTACTTTGAGCATATTACATAACTAGTCCATATGTACAAAAAGTCTAAAATACCCTTCCATATAACAGAAAAAACTAACGGTGTTAGTGGTTTGGAGTTAATTGTTAAGGATTACGAACCACAGGGAGTAAAATTGTAATTTTGAAACGTTTGGATAAAAAGTGTTATTTGGGTCAAACCACAGTGAGCCAAAGTGAAGTTTCTCTTCTTTCTATATTTGTAGTATTTGAATTAGGGTTTCTTTACGAGGGTTTGTGGGTCTCATGTGGGGACAAACCACGTGGGTTGTATTTGATTGATCACGAGGGAATATCCTACATTGTGTGTTTCCCTCTTCCTGCATCTGCTATGTAGGCTCAAAGTAGTACGGGAGCGAGCACTATGATCGGTGAGGAATTTGTCATTTTTTCTTATGCTGCCAAGTGACCTGATAAGGGAGCAAGTTTTTTGGATAGATGTTCCTTGGCGGGTGATCGCGTAGTAATATTTTAGCGTTTAATTGATTTAAATGTATGATTTTACATCATGATTATGGTGGAATAGTTTCAAGTTGTTTGTGTTTTGATTTATAGGTGTTTGAAGCTAAAGGAGGCTTATTTTGGAGAATAAGGAGCCAAACATGAAATTACAAGGACTGAAGATGTATATATTAAAAGTTACAAAAAAGGCATAAATTTAGGTATGGGCGTATGATACACCGGGCGGCGTATGGGCGGCGTATTAGTGAGCGTACTTGGAAAAAATAACAAAAAGTTAGGCGTAGGAAGGCTGAGGGGGGCGTATGATACTCCCATGGCCGGCGTATCATACGCCGGTGGCTGAACTAACATCCGGATTTAGTGGATTTCAAAGTTATGTAAGCCAAATCAAACCCAATTCGAAAGACACCTTCCCCTACATGAAATCTAGCAAATTCAAGGAGATTTTGGGTGTTTTCAAGCTTCCTAACATCCTCTATATCATCATTGATCATCATTGGAAGTAAGATTGAAGATATAATGAAGATGATGTGTGGCTAGGCTTTCAAGGTTGCTTTCGGGAGTATGGTTCTTGTCAAGTGAGACAATTGTTATGCTTTGATTAGGTTTTTATAGTGAACATTAGACTATTGAATTAAGTTTTATGTTTTGATTAACTTAAAAGGTTTACTTGTAAATAAACTTGTGTACTTTATTATCAGGTTTCGCTTTCCTAGCATCATGAGCTCATTAAGAAAAGTAGACAACGTGATATAGGCGAATTGTTAATATAATGAACGGATGAGTCTTAAAAGATTGTTCTTTGTTTATCACTTTAATCAAAAGTAAAATCTTGAAGTAAAATTCTTACAAACCCTAATTTAAAAGTACCAATTATTGATCTGGCACAATTGGAAACCCGGAAATGATTGTTTTTCATTATTTAAGTAAATTGTTTTCAAAGTTCTTTGTTTTATGCACGTTTGCTCATTAATTCATTTAAAGTTCTAATTTTTAATTATAAAGTTCGTGTCTTTAAGTTAATCAAGCCGTATTTGTTAAACAATTTCCATATATTTCTTGTGGAGACGACCTTACTTACCCTTACGCAAATAAGGTAGCTAAGACCGATATATTAACTTTTTTGATCGAGTCTCGACAACCAGATTCGGCAGGGTGGGTATCTTGTGTATTGGGCCATTATACTTGATACTCTTCAAGCCCCCTAGTCCGGTACTTGTTTTCAGCAATACTTGTTTTTAACAAATGTTAAACTGAATGGAATTTGTTGTGACGTTTTCTTTGTTTTTTGGTTTCTGGTTGTTGCGTTTAACTCATACATCCTCTAACATACATATTATTATACTCCCACAGTTAATTCACCCTAATTCGTTACAGCCGGGGCTTAAACCTTTGACCTCAACTAAAGCTTTATCACTCTAATTATATATATATCTTTGTAATTAATAGACCCAACTTTACCATATGTAATTGCTTTTATTCTTATTGTAATTACTTGAATACTTTCCGTATGTAATGACGATATGTCTACATTATTTTTTGAAATGTCAAAATCAATTAAAATTTCTAAATAATCGAATTTCTTATTTTATTTCTCAATTTGATAATACTAGTTTGTTTAGTCTAACAAGATCTGGATGGGGTCTAGATCCTCGTGCCGCATGGATGCGCACGGTTGTGGTAAGTCTTTCTTATACGCCTCCTTTGTGCATGATCATGCATGATCCCCTAGCCCCTACCATGCGTCTTTTCTATATGATGATTCTTTTGAGGCTTCTAATTTTGTTATTTTTTAGGTTGTAGCGCCTTCGATATCAGTGGAGGCTGATGATCATTTCACCTATGACATGGCTGGAGCTGGTGAAGTGGTCATTCGGATGATTACGCGGACAATGTTGTTATTACGACATTCAAAAGAGTGGCGTCTGGTGCTGGGTGGGGAGGGGGGTTAGCGTAGAAAGCGCCAAAGACAAATGTGTTATGCTAGTTCTTCTATCGATCGGTTGTTGTTTTTGAGAAAGAAAAAGGGGTCACCAAGGGTGGTGGTGACGGATGACCCGATACACAATAGTAAAAAATTATTTATATAAATTACATATGTTGTTTTATATTTATAAGTATCGTTATATTAATAAACTATTATATAAACTATACATAAAATTTTGTTTAATCATCTATGTCAATTTTTTAATTGTAGCGTTTTCTTTGTTTTTTTTTTGTTTCTGGTTGTCACGTTTAACTCACACATACATCTAACATACTAATAACTTCATAATTATATACAGTTAATTTACACTAACCCGCTATAGTCGGGGCTTGAACTTTTGACCTCAAATGAAGCTTTACCATTCTAACTACAAATTATTAGAGCAAACCCCACCCGATGTAATCACTTTTATTGCTATTATAAAAACTTGAATACTTTTCATATATAATGACCATACGTCTAGATCACTTTTTGGAATGTCTAAATCACTTTTAAATGTCTAGGTAATCGAATTTCCGATCTTTTTTCTGAATTGGAAAATAGCAGGTCGTGTATGATTGACTCTTATTACAACCAACTAATTCCGAGTTGTTGCAAGTTCAACTCAAACTCGGATGGGCAACTCTAAATAGGAGGGTGGAGATGGAGTGGAGTTGTTGCATTGGGTTTAAGCTATGGTTTCCATGGATGTTTCTTGATTAGAGAATCATTTCATGTTCGACCAGAAAACCATTTCATCATCAAAACTCTGTCCTTATAACATTTTGTTAATATATATATATATATATATATATATATATATATATATATATTTGTTGTAAATTTGCTTTTACAAATCTCTGTCTTGTATAGAGAAACATCTTATATATAAAATTTATTTATCTTGTTATTTGTTATTACTTAATTGCTTTTCTAGGACGTTTAGATTGACAAACCGTTATCTTATTTATCTAAATTATACGCAAATATTTGGTTATTCATCTGTGTCAAACTATATTTTTTTTATTATAATTACAATCTTTATTCTAGTAATTTTGATAACTTTCATTAATAACAATGAAATGTCTAAATTACCTTAAAAATGTCGATATTTCTTCAAAAATGTTCCAATAATAATTGAATTTATTTTCCAGGCTAGGTTGGAAATATAAATCGAGCTGATTTGACTCATATTATTAGTATAGCTCGAGTCCTATTTTGTCTTTTTAATCGTCGAAAGATCATAAGAGACAAATACTATATATTGCAAGAGAGGGTGATCAGGGTGGTGTGAGAGGGTGATTACGGTGGTGGGGGTGCCCATGTCACGCCCACCACACTACGTCATAAACCCACCAATCATATAATGTCACGTTACATTACATCACACCACATTACATCAATTTGGTGGGGGCACTCATACTACACCACACCATAATTTTTTTTAAAAACAAACTATCACCACCACCTGCCAGCCACCATCACAAACCATCTCTTGAAACCGATTTGTGTATACACTTATTTTTATGTTTCTCTATCTTTCTATATAACATGTTTCTCTATACAAGACAGAGATTTGTAAATTTGCTTTTTGTTGTAAGTGTTTTCTTATCTATACAAGACATGGTTTGCATGTTCGACCAGAAAACCATTTCATCCTGACCACCATCGGCCAACACCATCAACCACAAACCATCTCTTGAAACCGATATAAGGAGCTCTTCATGCTTCTTCTTCTTGTTGTCGTCGATCAAAGCTCTCTAACCGGTTGACTAGTCCGTCTAATGATTAACGGTCCAAAATTTTACATAAATATTTATTTCGGTTTATGTTAATTTTTTAAAGCATTTTATTATTTTCTTATAACAAGCTATTTATAAAACTATTCATCTTTTTTATTTACATTTACTTTGGATTACGAACCAACACGCCTACTAATCTAGTTCTAAATCTACGCTATTTTGCTCATAATAGGGTTACTTTAAATCCTCGCCACTTGGATAAGGATACCACTATTTGGTTTTTTACATACACTTTCGTTTTCTTTAAAGGGTGAAATTATAGTAAGAAAAAAATTATTTAATTTGGTTTTCTACATACCCTTTGGTTTTCTTTACATACTATAAGTACATAACATTGTTATTTTACTTTTATGTTTTTTTTAGAATTTATAATTTTAAAAACCACAAAGTAATCGAAAGAATAATAAAAAACAAAAGTACACAATTAATTATACGAAAGGCACAATGACAAGTCAAATTTTTTATGAGCTTAAAAACTTAAAATCTATTTATCCTTTTACATAATTATATTGTATTCTTTTTAAAGATAAGAAAACACTTATTTTTATGTAATATTTTTTATAAAAAATAATGTTGTATATAAAGTTATAAATGTTTAAAAAAATTAAAGGAATTTGAAAAATATCAACAAAAGTAGTCATGCCTAAATATTATTTTAACAAACTTATTTCCTATCATTTAATCTCAACTATTGAAAAAGAAGATTGATAATTGAGATACCTTATTATATAATTCTTTGATTTATGCATAAATATTATTTGATCAATTATTCAAATTATAATTTTCATTTATAACATCAAATCAATTGCCTAAATAACTTATATATTTATTATCGTAACTATAACTTTTATTGATCGGTTTGACGATTATTCCGTCTACGAAAGACATTTTTATTCTTGAGTTTCTTTATTTGGTTTCCGTGACTAATGCGAACATATTAACCAGTTAATGTCATCATCTACCTCCTCTAAACCCTTCTAGAATGGTTATAATGTAATTACATTACGAGTCTACTTAAAATGACAGATTCTTTAAGGTAAGCAAACTAAAGATTAAAAAAGTGGATATGAACTTCGTAATACACTAATTAATTAACGTTTACGATGATGATATTATAATCCAAAAAAATAGATCTTAATTTCCAATGAAACAAAGTGCCTGTAAATGCTATTATTTTAGTGTTTAATTGATTTAAATGTATGATTTTACATCATGATTATGGTGGAATAGTTTCAAGTTGTTTGTGTTTTGATTTATAGGTGTTTGAAGCTAAATGAGGCTTCTTTTGGAGAATAAGGAACCAAACAAGAAACTACAAGGACTGAAGATGTAAATATTAAAAGTTATAAAAAAGGCATAAATTTAGGTATGGGCGTATAATACGCCGAGTATGGGCGTATGATACGTCGGGCGGCGTATTAGTGGGCGTACTTGGAAAAATTAACAGAAAGTTAGGCGTAGGAAGGCTGAGGGGGGCGTATGATACGCCCATGGCCGGCGTATCATACGCCGGTGGCTGAACTAACATCCGGATTTAGTGGATCTCAAAGTTATTTAAGCCAACTCAAATCCAATTCGAAAGACACCTTCCCCTACATGAAATCTAGCAAATTCAGGAGATTTTGGGTGTTTTCAAGCTTCCTAACATCATCTGTATCATCATTGATCATCATTGGAAGCAAGATTGAAGATATAATGAAGATGATGTGTGGCTAGGCTTTTCGTGGTTGCTTTAGGGAGTATGGTTCTTGTCAAGTGAGACAATTGGTATGCTTTGATTAGGTTTTTGTATTGAACATTAGACTATTGAATTAAGTTTTATGTTTTGATTAACTTAAAAGGTTTACTTGTAAATAAAGTTGTGTGCTTGATTATCAGATTTCGCTTTCCTTGCATCATGAGCTCATTAAGAAAAGTAGACAACGTGATATAGGTGAATTGGTAATCTAATGAACGAATGAGTCTTAAAAGATTGTTCTTTGTTTATCACTTTAATCAAAAGTAAAATCTTGAGATTAAATTCTTACAAACCCTAATTTAAAAGTACCAATTATTGATCTGGCACAATTAGAAACCCGGAAATGATTGTTTTTTATTATTTAAGTAAATTGTTTTTAAAGTTATTTGCTTTATGCACATTTGCTCATTAATTCATTTAAAGTTCTAATTTTTTATTATAGAGTTCGTGTCTTTAAGTTAATCGAGTTGTATTTGTTAAACAATTTCCATATATTTTTCTTGTGGAGACGACCTTACTTACCCTTACGCAAATAAGGTAGCTAAAACCGATATATTAACTTTTTTGATCGAGTCTCGACAACCAAATTCGGCGGGGTGGGTATCTTGTGTATTGGGCCATTATACTTGATACTCTTCAAGCCCCCTAGTCCAGTACTTGTTTTCAGCAATACTTGTTTTTAACAAATGTTAAACTGAATGGAATTTGTTGTGACGTTTTCTTCGTTTTTTTTTTTCTGGTTGTCGCGTTTAACTCATACATCTCTAACATACATATTATTATACTCCCACAGTTAATTCACCCTAATTCGTTACAGCCGGGGCTTAAACCTTTGACCTCAACTGAAGCTTTATCACTCTAATTATAAATATCTTTGTCATTAATAGACCCAACTTTACCATATGTAATTGCTTTTATTCTTATTGTAATTACTTGAATACTTTCCGTATGTAATGACGATATGTCTACATTATTTTTTGAAATGTCAAAATCAATTAAAATTTCTAAATAATCGAATTTCTTATTTTATTTCTCAATTTGATAATACTAGTTTGTTTTGTCTAACAAGATCTGGATGGGGTCTAGATCCTCGTGCCGCATGGATGCGCACGGTTGTGGTAAGTCTTTCTTATACGCCTCCTTTGTGCATGATCATGCTTGTTATAGCCCCTACCATGCGTCTTTTCTATATGATGATTCTTTTGAGGCTTCTAATTTTGTTATTTTTTAGGTTGTAGCGCCTTCGATATCAGTGGAGGCTGATGATCATTTCACCTATGACATGGCTGGAGCTGGTGAAGTGGTCATTCGGATGATTACGCGGACAATGTTGTTATTACGACATTCAAAAGAGTGGCGTCTGGTGCTGGGTGGGGAGGGGGGTTAGCGTAGAAAGCGCCAAAGACAAATGTGTTATGCTAGTTCTTCTATCGATCGGTTGTTGTTTTTGAGAAAGAAAAAGGGGTCACCAAGGGTGGTGGTGACGGATGACCCGATACACAATAGTAAAAAATTATTTATATAAATTACATATGTTGTTTTATATTTATAAGTATCGTTATATTAATAAACTATTATATAAACTATACATAAAATTTTGTTTAATCATCTATGTCAATTTTTTAATTGTAGCGTTTTCTTTGTTTTTTTTTTTTGTTTCTGGTTGTCACGTTTAACTCACACATACATCTAACATACTAATAACTTCATAATTATATACAGTTAATTTACACTAACCCGCTATAGTCGGGGCTTGAACTTTTGACCTCAAATGAAGCTTTACCATTCTAACTACAAATTATTAGAGCAAACCCCACCCGATGTAATCACTTTTATTGCTATTATAAAAACTTGAATACTTTTCATATATAATGACCATACGTCTAGATCACTTTTTGGAATGTCTAAATCACTTTTAAATGTCTAGGTAATCGAATTTCCGATCTTTTTTCTGAATTGGAAAATAGCAGGTCGTGTATGATTGACTCTTATTACAACCAACTAATTCCGAGTTGGTGCAAGTTCAACTCAAACTCGGATGGGCAACTCTAAATAGGAGGGTGGAGATGGAGTGGAGTTGTTGCATTGGGTTTAAGCTATGGTTTCCATGGATGTTTCTTGATTAGAGAATCATTTCATGTTCGACCAGAAAACCATTTCATCATCAAAACTCTGTCCTTATAACATTTTGTTAATATATATATATATATATATATATATATATTTTTGTTGTAAATTTGCTTTTACAAATCTCTGTCTTGTATAGAGAAACATCTTATATATAAAATTTATTTATCTTGTTATTTGTTATTACTTAATTGCTTTTCTAGGACGTTTAGATTGACAAACCGTTATCTTATTTATCTAAATTCTACGCAAATATTTGGTTATTCATCTGTGTCAAACTATATATTTCTTTTATTATAATTACAATCTTTATGCTAGTAATTTTGATAACTTTCATTAATAACAATGAAATGTCTAAATTACCTTAAAAATGTCGATATTTCTTCAAAAATGTTCAAATAATAATTGAATTTATTTTCCAGGCTAGGTTGGAAATATAAATCGAGCTGATTTGACTCATATTATTAGTATAGCTCGAGTCCTATTTTGTCTTTTTAATCGTCGAAAGTTCATAAGAGACAAACACTATATATTGCAAGAGAGGGTGATCAGGGTGGTGTGAGAGGGTGATTACGGTGGTGGGGGTGCCCATGTCACGCCCACCACACTACGTCATAAACCCACCAATCATATAATGTCACGTTACATTACATCACACCACATTACACCAATTTGGTGGGGGCACTCATACTACACCACACCATAATTTTTTTTAAAAACAAACTATCACCACCACCTGCCAGCCACCATCACAAACCATCTCTTGAAACCGATTTGTGTATACACTTATTTTTATGTTTCTCTATCTTTTCTATATAACATGTTTCTCTATACAAGACAGAGATTTGTAAATTTGCTTTTTGTTGTAAGTGTTTTCTTATCTATACAAGACATGGTTTGCATGTTCGACCAGAAAACCATTTCATCCTGACCACCATCGGCCAACACCATCAACCACAAACCATCTCTTGAAACCGATATAAGGAGCTCTTCATGCTTCTTCTTCTTGTTGTCGTCGATCAAAGCTCTCTAACCGGTTGCCTAATCCGTCTAATGATTAACGGTCCAAAATTTTACATAAATATTTATTTCGGTTTATGTTAATTTTTTAAAGCATTTTATTATTTTCTTATAACAAGCTATTTATAAAACTATTCATCTTTTTTATTTACATTTACTTTGGATTACGAACCAACACGCCTACTAATCTAGTTCTAAATCTACGCTATTTTGCTCATAATAGGGTTACTTTAAATCCTCGCCACTTGGATAAGGATACCACTATTTGGTTTTCTACATACCCTTTGGTTTTCTTTAAAGGATGAAGTTATAGTAAGAAAAAAATTATTTAATTTGGTTTTCTACATACCCTTTGGTTTTCTTTACATACTATAAGTACATAACATTGTTATTTTACTTTTATGTTTTTTTTAGAATTTATAATTTTAAAAAACCACAAAGTAATCGAAAGAATAATAAAAAACAAAAGTACACAATTAATCATACGAAAGGCACAATGACAAGTCAAATTTTTTATGAGCTTAAAAACTTAAAATCTATTTATCCTTTTACATAATTATATTGTATTCTTTTTAAAGATAAGAAAACACTTATTTTTATGTAATATTTTTTATAAAAAATAATGTTGTATATAAAGTTATAAATGTTTAAAAAAATTAAAGGAATTTGAAAAATATCAACAAAAGTAGTCATGCCTAAAATATTATTTTAACAAACTTATTTCCTATCATTTAATCTCAACTATTGAAAAAGAAGATTGATAATTGAGATACCTTATTATATAATTCTTTGATTTATGCATAAATATTATTTGATCAATTATTCAAATTATAATTTTCATTTATAACATCAAATCAATTGCCTGAATAACTTATATATTTATTATCGTAACTATAACTTTTATCGATCGGTTTGACGATTATTCCGTCTACGAAAGACATTTTTATTCTTGAGTTTCTTTATTTGGTTTCCGTGACTAATGCGAACATATTAACCAGTTAATGTCATCATCTACCTCCTCTAAACCCTTCTAGAATGGTTATAATGTAATTACATTACGAGTCTACTTAAAATGACAGATTCTTTAAGGTAAGCAAACTAAAGATTAAAAAAGTGGATATGAACTTCGTAATACACTAATTAATTAACGTTTACGATGATGATATTATAATCCAAAAAAATAGATCTTAATTTCCAATGAAACAAAGTGCCTGTAAATGCTATTATTTTAGTGTTTAATTGATTTAAATGTATGATTTTACATCATGATTATGGTGGAATAGTTTCAAGTTGTTTGTGTTTTGATTTATAGGTGTTTGAAGCTAAATGAGACTTCTTTTGGAGAATAAGGAACCAAACACGAAACTACAAGGACTGAAGATGTAAATATTAAAAGTTATAAAAAAGGCATAAATTTAGGTATGGGCGTATAATACGCCGAGTATGGGCGTATGATACGTCGGGCGGCGTATTAGTGGGCGTACTTGGAAAAATTAACAGAAAGTTAGGCGTAGGAAGGCTGAGGGGGGCGTATGATACGCCCATGGCCGGCGTATCATACGCCCATGGCCGGCGTATCATACGCCGGTGGCTGAACTAACATCCGGATTTAGTGGATCTCAAAGTTATTTAAGCCAACTCAAATCCAATTCGAAAGACACCTTCCCCTACATGAAATCTAGCAAATTCAGGAGATTTTGGGTGTTTTCAAGCTTCCTAACATCATCTGTATCATCATTGATCATCATTGGAAGCAAGATTGAAGATATAATGAAGATGATGTGTGGCTAGGCTTTTCGTGGTTGCTTTAGGGAGTATGGTTCTTGTCAAGTGAGACAATTGGTATGCTTTGATTAGGTTTTTGTATTGAACATTAGACTATTGAATTAAGTTTTATGTTTTGATTAACTTAAAAGGTTTACTTGTAAATAAAGTTGTGTGCTTGATTATTAGATTTCGCTTTCCTTGCATCATGAGCTCATTAAGAAAAGTAGACAACGTGATATATGTGAATTGGTAATCTAATGAACGAATGAGTCTTAAAAGATTGTTCTTTGTTTATCACTTTAATCAAAAGTAAAATCTTGAAATTAAATTCTTACAAACCCTAATTTAAAAGTACCAATTATTGATCTGGCACAATTAGAAACCCGGAAATGATTGTTTTTTATTATTTAAGTAATTTGTATTTAAAGTTCTTTGCTTTATGCACATTTGCTCATTAATTCATTTAAAGTTCTAATTTTTTATTATAAAGTTCGTGTCTTTAAGTTAATCGAGTTGTATTTGTTAAACAATTTCCATATATTTTTCTTGTGGAGACGACCTTACTTACCCTTACGCAAATAAGGTAGCTAAAACCGATATATTAACTTTTTTGATCGAGTCTCGACAACCAAATTCGGCGGGGTGGGTATCTTGTGTATTGGGCCATTATACTTGATACTCTTCAAGCCCCCTAGTCCAGTACTTGTTTTCAACAATACTTGTTTTTAACAAATGTTAAACTGAATGGAATTTGTTGTGACGTTTTCTTCGTTTTTTGGTTTCTGGTTGTCGCGTTTAACTCATACATCTCTAACATACATATTATTATACTCCCACAGTTAATTCACCCTAATTCGTTACAGCCGGGGCTTAAACCTTTGACCTCAACTGAAGCTTTATCACTCTAATTATAAATATCTTTGTCATTAATAGACCCAACTTTACCATATGTAATTGCTTTTATTCTTATTGTAATTACTTGAATACTTTCCGTATGTAATGACGATATGTCTACATTATTTTTTGAAATGTCAAAATCAATTAAAATTTCTAAATAATCGAATTTCTTATTTTATTTCTCAATTTGATAATACTAGTTTGTTTTGTCTAACAAGATCTGGATGGGGTCTAGATCCTCGTGCCGCATGGATGCGCACGGTTGTGGTAAGTCTTTCTTATACGCCTCCTTTGTGCATGATCATGCTTGTTATAGCCCCTACCATGCGTCTTTTCTATATGATGATTCTTTTGAGGCTTCTAATTTTGTTATTTTTTAGGTTGTAGCGCCTTCGATATCAGTGGAGGCTGATGATCATTTCACCTATGACATGGCTGGAGCTGGTGAAGTGGTCATTCGGATGATTACGCGGACAATGTTGTTATTACGACATTCAAAAGAGTGGCGTCTGGTGCTGGGTGGGGAGGGGGGTTAGCGTAGAAAGCGCCAAAGACAAATGTGTTATGCTAGTTCTTCTATCGATCGGTTGTTGTTTTTGAGAAAGAAAAAGGGGTCACCAAGGGTGGTGGTGACGGATGACCCGATACACAATAGTAAAAAATTATTTATATAAATTACATATGTTGTTTTATATTTATAAGTATCGTTATATTAATAAACTATTATATAAACTATACATAAAATTTTGTTTAATCATCTATGTCAATTTTTTAATTGTAGCGTTTTCTTTGTTTTTTTTTTTTGTTTCTGGTTGTCACGTTTAACTCACACATACATCTAACATACTAATAACTTCATAATTATACACCACAGTTAATTTACACTAACCCGCTATAGTCGGGGCTTGAACTTTTGACCTCAAATGAAGCTTTACCATTCTAACTACAAATTATTAGAGCAAACCCCACCCGATGTAATCACTTTTATTGCTATTATAAAAACTTGAATACTTTTCATATATAATGACCATACGTCTAGATCACTTTTTGGAATGTCTAAATCACTTTTAAATGTCTAGGTAATCGAATTTCCGATCTTTTTTCTGAATTGGAAAATAGCAGGTCGTGTATGATTGACTCTTATTACAACCAACTAATTCCGAGTTGGTGCAAGTTCAACTCAAACTCGGATGGGCAACTCTAAATAGGAGGGTGGAGATGGAGTGGAGTTGTTGCATTGGGTTTAAGCTATGGTTTCCATGGATGTTTCTTGATTAGAGAATCATTTCATGTTCGACCAGAAAACCATTTCATCATCAAAACTCTGTCCTTATAACATTTTGTTAATATATATATATATATATATATATATATATATATATATATATATATATTATTGTAAATTTGCTTTTACAAATCTCTGTCTTGTATAGAGAAACATCTTATATATAAAATTTATTTATCTTGTTATTTGTTATTACTTAATTGCTTTTCTAGGACGTTTAGATTGACAAACCGTTATCTTATTTATCTAAATTCTACGCAAATATTTGGTTTTCATCCGTGTCAAACTATATATTTTTTTTATTATAATTACAATCTTTATGCTAGTAATTTTGATAACTTTCATTAATAACAATGAAATGTCTAAATTACCTTAAAAATGTCGATATTTCTTCAAAAATGTTCAAATAATAATTGAATTTATTTTCCAGGCTAGGTTGGAAATATAAATCGAGCTGATTTGACTCATATTATTAGTATAGCTCGAGTCCTATTTTGTCTTTTTAATCGTCGAAAGTTCATAAGAGACAAACACTATATATTGCAAGAGAGGGTGATCAGGGTGGTGTGAGAGGGTGATTACGGTGGTGGGGGTGCCCATGTCACGCCCACCACACTACGTCATAAACCCACCAATCATATAATGTCACGTTACATTACATCACACCACATTACACCAATTTGGTGGGGGCACTCATACTACACCACACCATAATTTTTTTTAAAAACAAACTATCACCACCACCTGCCAGCCACCATCACAAACCATCTCTTGAAACCGATTTGTGTATACACTTATTTTTATGTTTCTCTATCTTTTCTATATAACATGTTTCTCTATACAAGACAGAGATTTGTAAATTTGCTTTTTGTTGTAAGTGTTTTCTTATCTATACAAGACATGGTTTGCATGTTCGACCAGAAAACCATTTCATCCTGACCACCATCGGCCAACACCATCAACCACAAACCATTTCTTGAAACCGATATAAGGAGCTCTTCATGCTTCTTCTTCTTGTTGTCGTCGATCAAAGCTCTCTAACCGGTTGCCTAATCCGTCTAATGATTAACGGTCCAAAATTTTACATAAATATTTATTTCGGTTTATGTTAATTTTTTAAAGCATTTTATTATTTTCTTATAACAAGCTATTTATAAAACTATTCATCTTTTTTATTTACATTTACTTTGGATTACGAACCAACACGCCTACTAATCTAGTTCTAAATCTACGCTATTTTGCTCATAGTAGGGTTACTTTAAATCCTCGCCACTTGGATAAGGATACCACTATTTGGTTTTCTACATACCCTTTGGTTTTCTTTAAAGGATGAAGTTATAGTAAGAAAAAAATTATTTAATTTGGTTTTCTACATACCCTTTGGTTTTCTTTACATACTATAAGTACATAACATTGTTATTTTACTTTTATGTTTTTTTTAGAATTTATAATTTTAAAAAACACAAAGTAATCGAAAGAATAATAAAAAACAAAAGTACACAATTAATCATACGAAAGGCACAATGACAAGTCAAATTTTTTATGAGCTTAAAAACTTAAAATCTATTTATCCTTTTACATAATTATATTGTATTCTTTTTAAAGATAAGAAAACACTTATTTTTATGTAATATTTTTTATAAAAAATAATGTTGTATATAAAGTTATAAATGTTTAAAAAAATTAAAGGAATTTGAAAAATATCAACAAAAGTAGTCATGCCAAAATATTATTTTAACAAACTTATTTCCTATCATTTAATCTCAACTATTGAAAAAGAAGATTGATAATTGAGATACCTTATTATATAATTCTTTGATTTATGCATAAATATTATTTGATCAATTATTCAAATTATAATTTTCATTTATAACATCAAATCAATTGCCTGAATAACTTATATATTTATTATCGTAACTATAACTTTTATCGATCGGTTTGACGATTATTCCGTCTACGAAAGACATTTTTATTCTTGAGTTTCTTTATTTGGTTTCCGTGACTAATGCGAACATATTAACCAGTTAATGTCATCATCTACCTCCTCTAAACCCTTCTAGAATGGTTATAATGTAATTACATTACGAGTCTACTTAAAATGACAGATTCTTTAAGGTAAGCAAACTAAAGATTAAAAAAGTGGATATGAACTTCGTAATACACTAATTAATTAACGTTTACGATGATGATATTATAATCCAAAAAAATAGATCTTAATTTCCAATGAAACAAAGTGCCTGTAAATGCTATTATTTTAGTGTTTAATTGATTTAAATGTATGATTTTACATCATGATTATGGTGGAATAGTTTCAAGTTGTTTGTGTTTTGATTTATAGGTGTTTGAAGCTAAATGAGGCTTCTTTTGGAGAATAAGGAACCAAACACGAAACTACAAGGACTGAAGATGTAAATATTAAAAGTTATAAAAAAGGCATAAATTTAGGTATGGGCGTATAATACGCCGAGTATGGGCGTATGATACGTCGGGCGGCGTATTAGTGGGCGTACTTGGAAAAATTAACAGAAAGTTAGGCGTAGGAAGGCTGAGGGGGGCGTATGATACGCCCATGGCCGGCGTATCATACGCCCATGGCCGGCGTATCATAAGCCGGTGGCTGAACTAACATCCGGATTTAGTGGATCTCAAAGTTATTTAAGCCAACTCAAATCCAATTCGAAAGACACCTTCCCCTACATGAAATCTAGCAAATTCAGGAGATTTTGGGTGTTTTCAAGCTTCCTAACATCATCTGTATCATCATTGATCATCATTGGAAGCAAGATTGAAGATATAATGAAGATGATGTGTGGCTAGGCTTTTCGTGGTTGCTTTAGGGAGTATGGTTCTTGTCAAGTGAGACAATTGGTATGCTTTGATTAGGTTTTTGTATTGAACATTAGACTATTGAATTAAGTTTTATGTTTTTTAAAAGGTTTACTTGTAAATAAAGTTGTGTGCTTGATTATCATATTTCGCTTTCCTTGCATCATGAGCTCATTAAGAAAAGTAGACAACGTGATATAGGTGAATTGGTAATCTAATGAACGAATGAGTCTTAAAAGATTGTTTTTTGTTTATCACTTTAATCAAAAGTAAAATCTTGAGATTAAATTCTTACAAACCCTAATTTAAAAGTACCAATTATTGATCTGGCACAATTAGAAACCCGGAAATGATTGTTTTTTATTATTTAAGTAAATTGTTTTTAAAGTTCTTTGCTTTATGCACATTTGCTCATTAATTCATTTAAAGTTCTAATTTTTTATTATAAAGTTCGTGTCTTTAAGTTAATCGAGTTGTATTTGTTAAACAATTTCCATATATTTTTCTTGTGGAGACGACCTTACTTACCCTTACGCAAATAAGGTAGCTAAAACCGATATATTAACTTTTTTGATCGAGTATCGACAACCAAATTCGGCGGGGTGGGTATCTTGTGTATTTGGCCATTATACTTGATACTCTTCAAGCCCCCTAGTCCAGTACTTGTTTTCAGCAATACTTGTTTTTAACAAATGTTAAACTGAATGGAATTTGTTGTGACGTTTTCTTTGTTTTTTGGTTTCTGGTTGTCGCGTTTAACTCATACATCTCTAACATACATATTATTATACTCCCACAGTTAATTCACCCTAATTCGTTACAGTCAGGGCTTAAACCTTTGACCTCAACTGAAGCTTTATCACTCTAATTATAAATATCTTTGTCATTAATAGACCCAACTTTACCATATGTAATTGCTTTTATTCTTATTGTAATTACTTGAATACTTTCCGTATGTAATGACGATATGTCTACATTATTTTTTGAAATGTCAAAATCAATTAAAACTTCTAAATAATCGAATTTCTTATTTTATTTCTCAATTTGATAATACTAGTTTGTTTTGTCTAACAAGATCTGGATGGGGTCTAGATCCTCGTGCCGTATGGATGCGCACGGTTGTGGTAAGTCTTTCTTATACGCCTCCTTTGTGCATGATCATGCTTGTTATAGCCCCTACCATGCGTCTTTTCTATATGATGATTCTTTTGAGGCTTCTAATTTTGTTATTTTTTAGGTTGTAGCACCTTCGATATTAGTGGAGGCTGATGATCATTTCACCTATGACATGGCTGGAGCTGGTGAAGTGGTCATTCGGATGATTACGCGGACAATGTTGTTATTACGACATTCAAAAGAGTGGCTTCTGGTGCTGGGTGGGGAGGGGGGTTAGCGTAGAAAGCGCCAAAGACAAATGTGTTATGCTAGTTCTTCTATCGATCGGTTGTTGTTTTTGAGAAAGAAAAAGGGGTCACCAAGGGTGGTGGTGACGGATGACCCGATACACAATAGTAAAAAATTATTTATATAAATTACATATGTTGTTTTATATTTATAAGTATCGTTATATTAATAAACTATTATATAAACTATACATAAAATTTTGTTTAATCATCTATGTCAATTTTTTAATTGTAGCGTTTTCTTTTTTTTTTTTTTGTTTCTGGTTGTCACGTTTAACTCACACATACATCTAACATACTAATAACTTCATAATTATACACCACAGTTAATTTACACTAACCCGCTATAGTCGGGGCTTGAACTTTTGACCTCAAACGAAGCTTTACCATTCTAACTACAAATTATTAGAGCAAACCCCACCCGATGTAATCACTTTTATTGCTATTATAAAAACTTGAATACTTTTCATATATAATGACCATACGTCTAGATCACTTTTTGGAATGTCTAAATCACTTTTAAATGTCTAGGTAATCGAATTTCCGATCTTTTTTCTGAATTGGAAAATAGCAGGTCGTGTATGATTGACTCTTATTACAACCAACTAATTCCGAGTTGGTGCAAGTTCAACTCAAACTTGGATGGGCAACTCTAAATAGGAGGGTGGAGATGGAGTGGAGTTGTTGCATTGGGTTTAAGCTATGGTTTCCATGGATGTTTCTTGATTAGAGAATCATTTCATGTTCGACCAGAAAACCGTTTCATCATCAAAACTCTGTCCTTATAACATTTTGTTAATATATATATATATATATATATATATATATATATATATATATATATATATATATATATATATATATATATATATATATATATATATATATATTTTTGTTGTAAATTTGCTTTTGCAAATCTCTGTCTTGTATAGAGAAACATCTTATATATAAAATTTATTTATCTTGTTATTTGTTATTACTTAATTGCTTTTCTAGGACGTTTAGATTGACAAACCGTTATCTTATTTATCTAAATTCTACGCAAATATTTGGTTTTTCATCCGTGTCAAACTATATATTTTTTTTATTATAATTACAATCTTTATGCTAGTAATTTTGATAACTTTCATTAATAACAATGAAATGTCTAAATTACCTTAAAAATGTCGATATTTCTTCAAAAATGTTCAAATAATAATTGAATTTATTTTCCAGGCTAGGTTGGAAATATAAATCGAGCTGATTTGACTCATATTATTAGTATAGCTCGAGTCCTATTTTGTCTTTTTAATCGTCGAAAGTTCATAAGAGACAAACACTATATATTGCAAGAGAGGGTGATCAGGGTGGTGTGAGAGGGTGATTACGGTGGTGGGGGTGCCCATGTCACGCCCACCACACTACGTCATAAACCCACCAATCATATAATGTCACGTTACATTACATCACACCACATTACACCAATTTGGTGGGGGCACTCATACTACACCACACCATAATTTTTTTTAAAAACAAACTATCACCACCACCTGCCAGCCACCATCACAAACCATCTCTTGAAACCGATTTGTGTATACACTTATTTTTATGTTTCTCTATCTTTTCTATATAACATGTTTCTCTATACAAGACAGAGATTTGTAAATTTGCTTTTTGTTGTAAGTGTTTTCTTATCTATACAAGACATGGTTTGCATGTTCGACCAGAAAACCATTTCATCCTGACCACCATCGGCCAACACCATCAACCACAAACCATTTCTTGAAACCGATATAAGGAGCTCTTCATGCTTCTTCTTCTTGTTGTCGTCGATCAAAGCTCTCTAACCGGTTGCCTAATCCGTCTAATGATTAACGGTCCAAAATTTTACATAAATATTTATTTCGGTTTATGTTAATTTTTTAAAGCATTTTATTATTTTCTTATAACAAGCTATTTATAAAACTATTCATCTTTTTTATTTACATTTACTTTGGATTACGAACCAACACGCCTACTAATCTAGTTCTAAATCTACGCTATTTTGCTCATAATAGGGTTACTTTAAATCCTCGCCACTTGGATAAGGATACCACTATTTGGTTTTCTACATACCCTTTGGTTTTCTTTAAAGGATGAAGTTATAGTAAGAAAAAAATTATTTAATTTGGTTTTCTACATACCCTTTGGTTTTCTTTACATACTATAAGTACATAACATTGTTATTTTACTTTTATGTTTTTTTTTAGAATTTATAATTTTAAAAAACCACAAAGTAATCGAAAGAATAATAAAAAACAAAAGTACACAATTAATCATACGAAAGGCACAATGACAAGTCAAATTTTTTATGAGCTTAAAAACTTAAAATCTATTTATCCTTTTACATAATTATATTGTATTCTTTTTAAAGATAAGAAAACACTTATTTTTATGTAATATTTTTTATAAAAAATAATGTTGTATATAAAGTTATAAATGTTTAAAAAAATTAAAGGAATTTGAAAAATATCAACAAAAGTAGTCATGCCTAAAATATTATTTTAACAAACTTATTTCCTATCATTTAATCTCAACTATTGAAAAAGAAGATTGATAATTGAGATACCTTATTATATAATTCTTTGATTTATGCATAAATATTATTTGATCAATTATTCAAATTATAATTTTCATTTATAACATCAAATCAATTGCCTGAATAACTTATATATTTATTATCGTAACTATAACTTTTATCGATCGGTTTGACGATTATTCCGTCTACGAAAGACATTTTTATTCTTGAGTTTCTTTATTTGGTTTCCGTGACTAATGCGAACATATTAACCAGTTAATGTCATCATCTACCTCCTCTAAACCCTTCTAGAATGGTTATAATGTAATTACATTACGAGTCTACTTAAAATGACAGATTCTTTAAGGTAAGCAAACTAAAGATTAAAAAAGTGGATATGAACTTCGTAATACACTAATTAATTAACGTTTACGATGATGATATTATAATCCAAAAAAATAGATCTTAATTTCCAATGAAACAAAGTGTCTGTAAATGCTATTATTTTAGTGTTTAATTGATTTAAATGTATGATTTTACATCATGATTATGGTGGAATAGTTTCAAGTTGTTTGTGTTTTGATTTATAGGTGTTTGAAGCTAAATGAGGCTTCTTTTGGAGAATAAGGAACCAAACACGAAACTACAAGGACTGAAGATGTAAATATTAAAAGTTATAAAAAAGGCATAAATTTAGGTATGGGCGTATAATACGCCGAGTATGGGCGTATGATACGTCGGGCGGCGTATTAGTGGGCGTACTTGGAAAAATTAACAGAAAGTTAGGCGTAGGAAGGCTGAGGGGGGCGTATGATACGCCCATGGCCGGCGTATCATACGCCCATGGCCGGCGTATCATACGCCGGTGGCTGAACTAACATCCGGATTTAGTGGATCTCAAAGTTATTTAAGCCAACTCAAATCCAATTCGAAAGACACCTTCCCCTACATGAAATCTAGCAAATTCAGGAGATTTTGGGTGTTTTCAAGCTTCCTAACATCATCTGTATCATCATTGATCATCATTGGAAGCAAGATTGAAGATATAATGAAGATGATGTGTGGCTAGGCTTTTCGTGATTGCTTTAGGGAGTATGGTTCTTGTCAAGTGAGACAATTGGTATGCTTTGATTAGGTTTTTGTATTGAACATTAGACTATTGAATTAAGTTTTATGTTTTGATTAACTTAAAAGGTTTACTTGTAAATAAAGTTGTGTGCTTGATTATCAGATTTCGCTTTCCTTGCATCATGAGCTCATTAAGAAAAGTAGACAACGTGATATATGTGAATTGGTAATCTAATAAACGAATGAGTCTTAAAAGATTGTTCTTTGTTTATCACTTTAATCAAAAGTAAAATCTTGAAATTAAATTCTTACAAACCCTAATTTAAAAGTACCAATTATTGATCTGGCACAATTAGAAACCCGGAAATGATTGCTTTTTATTATTTAAGTAAATTGTTTTTAAAGTTCTTTGCTTTATGCACATTTGCTCATTAATTCATTTAAAGTTCTAATTTTTTATTATAAAGTTCGTGTCTTTAAGTTAATCGAGTTGTATTTGTTAAACAATTTCCATATATTTTTCTTGTGGAGACGACCTTACTTACCCTTACGCAAATAAGGTAGCTAAAACCGATATATTAACTTTTTTTATCGAGTCTCGACAACCAAATTCGGCGGGGTGGGTATCTTGTGTATTGGGCCATTATACTTGATACTCTTCAAGCCCCCAAGTCCAGTACTTGTTTTCAGCAATACTTGTTTTTAACAAATGTTAAACTGAATGGAATTTGTTGTGACGTTTTCTTTGTTTTTTGGTTTCTGGTTGTCGCGTTTAACTCATACATCTCTAACATACATATTATTATTGTGACATCCGGTAATTTTCCGTTACCAAACTCCGTTTGTTCCGTTAAGTCTTGCATACACGTGTTGGGAGCACACACTAGTTGTCGTTGAACGTTGGTGACTTAACAATAACCAGTAATGTTAAATTGATGATAATTAAGTTAACAATGTGATTATTAAGTTATGCTTATGTGATTTAAATGTTAAGTGTAATTTTATCGCGTAACGTGGAAACGTGTGTATTTACTTTGTAAATTTTGTAGCTTGTAAAGATAATACATATAATTGCTACTACTAGTTTATATGTTTATTATTCTAGTTAAAAACATTTTAAAGGAGTGTGTAAAAGCTTAATTTTTATAAAACACAAATTATAAGGGTTAAAAGGGTAATTATGGATTATTAAATAAAATAAAAAAATCAAAACTCTAACCCTAATCACCCTTACGGCCGCGACTTCACCTTCAAACACACACACACACTTCGATCATCGACCAAAAACATGCAAATACCGCGATTTGGGTTCGGATTCAAGCAATACAACAAGTGAGAATCATCAATTGCAAGCCATTACACGTTTAAAGGTTAGATTTTTATATGTTTTTGATGATTTTCATGTTGGCCGAATGTTCCATGCGAAAACTGAAATTGGTGGTCGATTGATGCTTGTTTGTTGATGTTAATGTGTTTGTTAGATAGATTACATGTTAATTAACGTCAAGTATGCAATAAAGGTTGGATTTTTACAAGTTTTTATGGAAATTACATTAGGGCCGAAACCCTAATTCGAAACTTGCAATTGGAGGCCGATTTGTTGATGTTGGTTGGTGTTATTATGTTAGTTAGATTGTATATATGCTAGTTAACGTCGATTTTGCAAGAAAGCTATGATTTTGATACATTGTTCATAGGTTACTAATAATAGTAACTTTATTTTGCATGAATTGATGATTGGTGGATGTATGAATGTTATGGATGTGTTTGTAATGATGTTTAGATGCTAGATGGTTGATATGAATGTTAGGAATTCAAGAATGCATGTTGTAGTTCATACATTGCTAAAAATAGTAACTTGTGGTGTTGAATGTTGATGAATCATGATGATTAGGTGTTGTTGATCATGTTTAGATGTTGTCATGGACTTGAATTGGTATATAATTGATGAATTCATGAATGTAGTGTGAGTTTGATGAATTTGGGATGAACTTTCCCAAAAGGGAAACTTTAATTGTGCAAATCCTTGAATTGGATGATTTGAGCATGTTTGGGATATTAGGATCATGCTAGTTTGTTCATGGATGGTTTCCAAGGTGATGAAATGTGTTGTTTAGGTTATAGGGATGTTGATTTGGTTTGTTACCTGTTTTGGCCTGTTGTGATTCGCATGACTTGTGATATCTAGTTGTATGATGATCTAGTTGGTACATGTGGTTAATGAAGTGCTATATGTAATCAAGTTGTATGTGAACATGTATGATATGCTGTTGTGTTAGTATTAACGAGTTATCACCTATAATGTCACCAACGGGTCAAACGGGTCAACTGGGTCAAATGTGTCTTGTCTTTCTTAAACCTTGAGTTCCTTGGTTTGTGGAGCACTAAGGGTTTCATGTTGATTCTGTGTACACGTGCTTATGTACTCTTGTATTCTAGGTGACCTTTGAAGGTTGTCTTTCCCTCTTTCTTTCAAGTTAAGCTCTAAGTTAATTCTTGCGCGTATCAGGTGAGTTCTTGCCCCACTCATTTTACAAAATCTCTTTTGGGGGAGATAGCATACTGTTGATCACAAACGCTTTTATATATGAGTGTGTATAATATTGATATAGTGCTGTTTACCATGGAAAGTCCTCACACTTTCGGATTGTTAATATTGACTAGCGGGGAAATTTTGGGTAGTACTACTGGGTCTGACGAGCCCCACCTGTGCGACTTGAGGTCAAACGGGTGCAATTTTATCCTAACACATATTCGTCACGACCTGGTAAGTCGTGACGGGAGGCAACAAACGTAACACAGTCAGCTTCGATCGCGAAATCACTATGATTAATATTTTTTATGTTAATAAACTAGCTATCTATTGCAATACACTACTTATGCTCTGAAAACTGTTGATTGGTTTATATTTCAACGCAAACTCTTGAACTCACCAACTATGTGTTGACTTGTTTAGTATGCTATTCTCAGGTTAAGGTTGCCAGTTGCCTAGGAGAACGCACACCAGCATTGTTGAGTTGTCTACATTTGCTTGTTTACAAATTTGGGATTATTTTCATATTAAACATTTGTGTTTGGGGCGCGTATGTTTTGCGCATTCTCTTTACATACTACTTGTTTTGGGTTTTCTAGTTTTAAAAACGCTTCCGCAGTATTTTAAACGTTAACTCTGGTTTTGTTTATTAATCATATAGAGTCGTTCTTGGTAACTAATGACTGAGATCCTGGTATGTCACGCGCCTCGCGGTAAAACCCCGCACGCGGATTTTGAGGGTGTGACAGATTGGTATCAGAGCCATTGGTTATAGGGAACTAGGTTGCATCCACACACTAGACTATAACCGCACAGTTGTTAGTTACTTATCGCTTACTCTCCTCACTGTATACTTATTGGCATACGCAACACGTACTTCGCAGCATGGCATCGTCGTCCAGGAATTTAGGCAAGAGACCTGCACGATCTGAGTCACCTCCTACTTCTCCCGTACCTGATAGGGAATTTAACTGGCCTCGAAATCCTTATCCTCCTAGCGAGATAGACTGGGATCAGCCTTTCATACCTCCTGAGCTCGATCCTCCACGTAACTGGGATTTCTACCCCACTTACATAAACCGTATGGCTTATAGAGAACGCGTACAACCAGTAGCACCTACACGACCTAGGACTAGGTCATCAACCTCCTCTACTTTGCCTACACTTCCTACCTTGAGCATCTCTCTGGAGCAGGCATTTGCAGCTTTGGTAGCCACACTGGACACAGAGCGACAGCGGATTAGAGGACTCACTGATGAGAACTCTGTATTACGATCTGAGATGCGTCAGCTGCGTTACCAGGTAGATACGCTTCAGGAGTGACTTTCGATGGCCATTGGTGGACATCATACGCTGGCAGGCAACGTGGTAGCACTTAGTGAGCGCATGGACGCACATGATCACCATAATATGGAGATCGATAATAGGTTTGCTGAGTTAGAGGCACAGCTAGCAGCACTTCAGATTGCTGAAGCCCCTGCACCTTTGGTGGACCCTGATGAGGAAGACCCAGAAGAAGAACTCGAGGAAGCCCCTGAAGACGAACCAGTAGAGATGGATGAGGACAGTGATGGATCTGATGTACTGGACTGATTCCACTTTTAAATGACATAGACTATGTAGTGTTTCTTTTCTTTGAAACCTATGTGGGAAGGGTTGTTTCCCACCCAACTGACAAACTTAAATTTTGACATTGATGGAATATTTTGTGACTCAATTGCAATTTATTTATCTTTGATTATTATTTCTGTTATAAATGTTGTGGTTGTGGTGAATGCATTATTTCTTATTGTTTACTGTACCTTGATGAGATTAATGTGTTGGATGTTACTCATTATTGTAATTGTGAATTTTAAAGTGAAATATGGATGCACGTGGACGAGGACGTGGGCGTGGTCGTGGACGTGGCGCCGGAGGCCGTGGAGCCGGAGCCATAAACATGACGCCTGCGGAATTGGCGGAATTAATTAATGAACATGTTCAGGCGGCAGTGGCTGCTGCCCAACCGGGACAACCAGCAGGTAAATGATAACAAGAGGTTAAACTAATTAACCTAGTTATTTGTCTGGGATATCTGACTAATGTTTGGGTTGTCAAAACAGGACCACCATCATGTACCTACAAGTCCTTCATGGACTGTAAACCCCATACCTACAGCGGGACGGAAGGAGCTGTAGGGCTTGTAAGGTGGTTTGAGAAGACAGAGTCTGTCTTCGCGAAATGCAACTGCCCGCCTGCTGATCAGGTGAAGTATGCCACCGGGACATTGGAAGGCGCAGCACTTTCCTGGTGGAATGCCCAGGTACAAATGCTGGGTCAAGCCGTGGCCAATGAACTACCTTGGGATGAGTTTAAAGAAATCATGACCGAAGAATACTGCCCCCGGAATGAAGTGCAGAAACTGGAGATTGAGTTCTGGCAACTCAAAATGCAAGGCTCAGAAATTGAAGCCTACACGAATCGTACTCATGAGTTAGCCACTTTATGCCCAGGGATGGTGAATGAAATGCATAAGAGGGTGGAGCATTATATACGGGGATTGGTACCTGAAATTCAAAGTATGGTAACTGCTTCTAACCCCACTACCATACAACAAGCAATTCGAACAGCCCACAGGCTGACTGACCAGGCAGTTGAGCAAGGTCGGTTACCCAAATGGGGTGCGGTGGCAAGCGTGCCCGACCAGAAACGCAAGTGGGATGGTTCAAGCAACAAGGGATCGTCATCCAGTAGCCAATCTCAACCCCAACAACAGCAGCAAAGTCAGCAACAGCAACGGAAGTTTGATAACAACCGAAGCTTCAACCAGACGACTCCCTCAAATCAAGGACCCGGCGGGTATGGTGGAAGACTGCCAAAGTGCAACCGGTGTAACTACCACCATGTGGGTCGATGTGATAACTACAAGTGCCAACGTTGTGGGAAGATTGGTCATGCAGCCAAAGACTGTCGGGGTGAACTGATGAAGAAGCCACAACAATCACAAGAAACTCCGAAAGGTTGTTTTGAATGCGGAAAAGAAGGCCATTACAAACGCAACTGTCCCCAGCTTAAGAGGAATGGTAATGGTAACAACAACAATGGGAACAACAGCAACAATAACAATGGCAACAACAATAACAACAATGGTAATGGAAACAACAATGGTGGAAACAATAATGGAGCCAAAGGAAGAGCCTTCGTCATTGGCTCAGGTGAGGCTCTAAACGATCCTACAACAGTAACTGGTAAATTTTCGGTTAATGGATGTTTTGCTACCGTATTATTCGATACCGGAGCCGATAGAAGTTTCGTGTCCACTAGGTTCTGTAGTCTTTTAAGTGATATGCCCTCAGCCTTAGAATCTAAATACACCGTAGAGTTAGCTGACGGTACACAGATTCACGTAACGCATATTCTCAGAGACTGCAAGATAGAGCTTGCTGGTCATATATTCACCATAGATCTCATGCCTGTTACACTAGGAAGTTTTAATGTGGTAGTAGGCATGGATTGGCTTTCCGATAAACAAGCGGAAGTCATATGCCACGAGAAGATCATACGGATTCCCCTTGGTGAAGAAGTCCTTACGGTCAGAGGTGATAGGAGTGGTGCGATGATAGGCATCATCTCGTTTATGAAAGCACAGAAGTTGTTACGAAAGGGTCGACTGGCCATATTAGCACTTGTCACAGATAAACAGATCGAGGAAAAGAAGATAAAGGATATCCCCGTAGTTCGTGAGTTTCTCGAGGTGTTTCCGGAAGACCTTCCTGGATTACCGCCTCATCGTCAAGTTGAATTCCAGATTGAGTTGACTCCAGGAGCCGCTCCAATTGCGAGAGCACCGTACCGATTAGCTCCGAACGAACTGCAGGAATTATCCGCTCAACTACAAGAGTTATTGGATAAAGGATTCATCCGACCGAGTTCGTCGCCCTGGGGAGCGCCAGTTCTATTTGTGAAAAAGAAGGATGGTACATTTCGAATGTGCATTGACTATAGGGAACTGAACAAGGTTACTATCAAGAATAGATATCCGTTACCTCGTATCGATGATTTGTTTGATCAACTGCAAGGATCAAGCTATTACTCTAAGATTGATCTGAGGTCTGGGTATCATCAACTGAGAGTTCGAGAAGAGGACATCTTGAAAACTGCTTTCCGTACACGATATGGTCACTATGAATTTTTGGTCATGCCATTTGGGTTGACGAATTCACCAGCAGTATTCATGGACCTCATGAATCGCGTGTGCAAACCCTATCTTGATCGGTTTGTTATCGTCTTTATTGATGACATACTGATATACTCAAGGACCGAGGAAGAACATGAGAAGCACTTACGGTTAATCTTGGAATTACTTAGAAAGGAACAACTGTACGCAAAGTTTTCTAAGTGTGATTTCTGGATACGTGAGGTACAATTCTTGGGTCATATTGTCAACGAGAAGGGAATACATGTTGATCCTGCTAAGATTGAAGCAATAAAGAATTGGTCTGTTCCTAAGACCCCAAGTGAGATACGACAATTCCTTGGATTAGCGGGATATTATCGGCGATTCATTGAAGGATTCTCTAAGATTGCACAACCTCTCACAGCCTTGACTCACAAGGGAACGACGTACAAATGGGGTGAGAGTCAGGAATCTGCTTTTCAGTTGCTGAAACATAAATTGTGTAGCGCACCAATATTAGCGTTACCGGATGGTAGTGATGACTTCGTAGTCTACTGCGATGCGTCTATTCAAGGACTTGGATGCGTCTTGATGCAGCGGGATAAAGTGATAGCTTATGCCTCTAGACAATTGAAGATTCATGAGAAGAACTATACCACCCATGACTTGGAACTGGGTGCGGTAGTTTTTGCCTTGAAGATCTGGAGACATTACTTGTACGGTACCAAATGCACCATCTACACCGATCACAAGAGTCTTCAGCACATCTTTGAGCAAAAGGAGTTGAATATGAGACAAAGACGCTGGGTGGAATTGTTAAATGACTATGATTGTGCTATTAAGTACCACCCGGGGAAAGCAAATGTAGTTGCTGATGCGTTGAGTAGAAAAGAGACTGCTAAACCTCGACGTGTGCGAGTTCTACAACTAACGATTAGTACGCAATTACCTGAACAAATCCGAGAGGCTCAAACAGAAGCTTTGAAAGCAGAAAACATTGGGTCTGAATCGTTAAGGGGTATGGAAAAACAATTGGAAGTAAAAGCGGATGGGATTCGTTACTTCATGGATAGACTATGGGTACCTCTACACGGAGACCTGAGAGACTTGGTGATGAGTGAGGCTCACAAGTCCAGGTATTCTATACATCCTGGATCTGACAAGATGTACCACGATTTGAAGGCGCACTATTGGTGGCCTAACATGAAAGCAGATGTAGCTACTTATGTGAGTAAGTGTTTGACCTGCTTGAAGGTTAAAGTGGAGTATCAGAAACCATCTGGTCTACTACAACAACCCGAGATCCCTATGTGGAAGTGGGATCAGATATCAATGGATTTTATTACTAAGTTACCTCGCACTTCTACGGGTTGTGATACAATAGGGTTATCGTGGATCGATTAACAAAGTCTGCTCATTTCCTAGCGATAAAGGAAACATATAAGATGGAGAAATTAACCCGAATCTATTTGAAGGAGATCGTTTCGAGGCATGGAGTACCGATCTCAATCATTTCTGATCGCGATTCTCGTTTCACATCACACTTCTGGCAGTCGTTGCAGAAAGCTTTAGGTACTCGATTGGATATGAGTACTGCTTATCATCCATAGACTGATGGTCAAAGCGAGCGTACTATACAGACTTTGGAGGACATGTTACGTGCTTGTGTGATTGACTTCGGGAATAACTGGGAAGTTCACCTACCATTGGTGGAATTTTCTTACAACAACAGTTATCACACTAGTATAAAGACAGCACCATTTGAAGCTTTATATGGGAGAAAGTGTAGATCGCCAGTTTGCTGGGCTGAAATTGGTGATAGTCAATTAACGGGTCCCGAGTTAGTACACGAGACAACTGAGAAGATTGTTCAGATAAGAAAGCGCGAGACAGACAGAAAAGCTATGCTGACAAACGACGAAAACCTTTGGAATTTCAGACAGGTGACAAAGTTTTGTTGAAAGTCTCACCGTGGAAAGGCGTAGTTCGGTTTGGTAAACGAGGAAAGCTAAATCCGAGATACGTTGGACCATTTGAGATAGTGGAAAGAATTGGTCCAGTAGCCTATCGACTAGCCTTACCTGATTCATTGAGTGGAATCCATGATGTATTCCATGTTTCAAACCTAAAGAAATGTTTAACGGATGAAACGATGGTCGTACCACTGGAAGAAGTTCAAGTAGACGAACAGTTACGTTTCATTGAGGAACCCTTTCGAAGTGATGGATCGTGAGGTGAAAACGCTTAAGCAAAGCAAGATACCCATCGTCAAAGTTCGTTGGAACTCGAGACGTGGACCAGAATTCACGTGGGAACGTGAAGACCAAATGAAGCTTAAGTACCCTCAGCTATTCGAAAGGACGATGCCAGCCGGCGAAGGTATTGATTAAATTTCGGGACGAAATTTCTTTCAACATGGGGATGATGTGACAACTCATCCAAAACTCACATGATTTCAATTTTCTTGTGCCAATGCAGTAGACCAGTGATGGAACACTCACCATGTAACGCAATTTTCGGGACGAACATTCTTTCAACATGGGGATAATGTGACATCCGGTAATTTTCCGTTACCAAACTCCGTTTGTTCCGTTAAGTCTTGCATACACGTGTTGGGAGCACACACTAGTTGTCGTTGAACGTTGGTGACTTAACAATAACCAGTAATGTTAAATTGATGATAATTAAGTTAACAATGTGATTATTAAGTTATGCTTATGTGATTTAAATGTTAAGTGTAATTTTATCGCGTAACGTGGAAACGTGTGTATTTACTTTGTAAATTTTGTAGCTTGTAAAGATAATACATATAATTGCTACTACTAGTTTATATGTTTATTATTCTAGTTAAAAACATTTTAAAGGAGTGTGTAAAAGCTTAATTTTTATAAAACACAAATTATAAGGGTTAAAAGGGTAATTATGGATTATTAAATAAAATAAAAAAATCAAAACTCTAACCCTAATCACCCTTACGGCCGCGACTTCACCTTCAAACACACACACACACTTCGATCATCGACCAAGAACAAGCAAATACCGCAATTTGGGTTCGGATTCAAGCAATACAACAAGTTAGAATCATCAATTGCAAGCCATTACACGTTTAAAGGTTAGATTTTTATATGTTTTTGATGATTTTCATGTTGGCCGAATGTTCCATGCGAAAACTGAAATTGGTGGTCGATTGATGCTTGTTTGTTGATGTTAATGTGTTTGTTAGATAGATTACATGTTAATTAACGTCAAGTATGCAATAAAGGTTGGATTTTTACAAGTTTTTATGGAAATTACATTAGGGCCGAAACCCTAATTCGAAACTTGCAATTGGAGGCCGATTTGTTGATGTTGGTTGGTGTTATTATGTTAGTTAGATTGTATATATGCTAGTTAACGTCAATTTTGCAAGAAAGCTATGATTTTGATACATTGTTCATAGGTTACTAATAATAGTAACTTTATTTTGCATGAATTGATGATTGGTGGATGTATGAATGTTATGGATGTGTTTGTAATGATGTTTAGATGCTAGATGGTTGATATGAATGTTAGGAATTCAAGAATGCATGTTGTAGTTCATACATTGCTAAAAATAGTAACTTGTGGTGTTGAATGTTGATGAATCATGATGATTAGGTGTTGTTGATCATGTTTAGATGTTGTCATGGACTTGAATTGGTATATAATTGATGAATTCATGAATGTAGTGTGAGTTTGATGAATTTGGGATGAACTTTCCCAAAAGGGAAACTTTAATTGTGCAAATCCTTGAATTGGATGATTTGAGCATGTTTGGGATATTAGGATCATGCTAGTTTGTTCATGGATGGTTTCCAAGGTGATGAAATGTGTTGTTTAGGTTATAGGGATGTTGATTTGGTTTGTTACCTGTTTTGGCCTGTTGTGATTCGCATGACTTGTGATATCTAGTTGTATGATGATCTAGTTGGTACATGTGGTTAATGAAGTGCTATATGTAATCAAGTTGTATGTGAACATGTATGATATGCTGTTGTGTTAGTATTAACGAGTTATCACCTATAATGTCACCAACGGGTCAAACGGGTCAACTGGGTCAAATGTGTCTTGTCTTTCTTAAACCTTGAGTTCCTTGGTTTGTGGAGCACTAAGGGTTTCATGTTGATTCTGTGTACACGTGCTTATGTACTCTTGTATTCTAGGTGACCTTTGAAGGTTGTCTTTCCCTCTTTCTTTCAAGTTAAGCTCTAAGTTAATTCTTGCGCGTATCAGGTGAGTTCTTGCCCCACTCATTTTACATAATCTCTTTTGGGGGAGATAGCATACTGTTGATCACAAACGCTTTTATATATGAGTGTGTATAATATTGATATAGTGCTGTTTACCATGGAAAGTCCTCACACTTTCGGATTGTTAATATTGACTAGCGGGGAAATTTTGGGTAGTACTACTGGGTCTGACGAGCCCCACCTGTGCGACTTGAGGTCAAACGGGTGCAATTTTGTCCTAACACATATTCGTCACGACCTGGTAAGTCGTGACGGGAGGCAACAAACGTAACACAGTCAGCTTCGATCGCGAAATCACTATGATTAATATTTTTTATGTTAATAGACTAGCTATCTATTGCAATACACTACTTATGCTCTGAAAACTGTTGATTGGTTTATATTTCAACGCAAACTCTTGAACTCACCAACCATGTGTTGACTTGTTTAGTATGCTATTCTCAGGTTAAGGTTGCCAGTTGCCTAGGAGCACGCACACCAGCATTGTTGAGTTGTCTACATTTGCTTGTTTACAAATTTGGGATTATTTTCATATTAAACATTTGTGTTTGGGGCGCGTATGTTTTGCGCATTCTCTTTACATACTACTTGTTTTGGGTTTTCTAGTTTTAAAAATGCTTCCGCAGTATTTTAAACGTTAACTCTGGTTTTGTTTATTAATCATATAGAGTCGTTCTTGGTAACTAATGACTGAGATCCTGGTATGTCACGCGCCTCACGGTAAAACCCCGCACGCGGATTTTGAGGGTGTGACAGATTGGTATCAGAGCCATTGGTTATAGGGAACTAGGTTGCATCCACACACTAGACTATAACCGCACAGTTGTTAGTTACTTATCGCTTACTCTCCTCACTGTATACTTATTGGCATACGCAACACGTACTTCGCAGCATGGCATCGTCGTCCAGGAATTTAGGCAAGAGACCTGCACGATCTGAGTCACCTCCTACTTCTCCCGTACCTGATAGGGAATTTAACTGGCCTCGAAATCCTTATCCTCCTAGCGAGATAGACTGGGATCAGCCTTTCATACCTCCTGAGCTCGATCCTCCACGTAACTGGGATTTCTACCCCACTTACATAAACCGTATGGCTTATAGAGAACGCGTACCACCAGTAGCACCTACACGACCTAGGACTAGGTCATCAACCGCCTCTACTTTGCCTACACTTCCTACCTTGAGCATCTCTCTTATTGTAATTACTTGAATACTTTCCGTATGTAATGACGATATGTCTACATTATTTTTTGAAATGTCAAAATCAATTAAAATTTCTAAATAATCGAATTTCTTATTTTATTTCTCAATTTGATAATACTAGTTTGTTTTGTCTAACAAGATCTGGATGGGGTCTAGATCCTCGTGCCGCATGGATGCGCACGGTTGTGGTAAGTCTTTCTTATACGCCTCCTTTGTGCATGATCATGCTTGTTATAGCCCCTACCATGCGTCTTTTCTATATGATGATTCTTTTGAGGCTTCTAATTTTGTTATTTTTTAGGTTGTAGCGCCTTCGATATCAGTGGAGGCTGATGATCATTTCACCTATGACATGGCTGGAGCTGGTGAAGTGGTCATTTGGATGATTACGCGGACAATGTTGTTATTACGACATTCAAAAGAGTGGCGTCTGTTGCTGGGTGGGGAGGGGGGTTAGCGTAGAAAGCGCCAAAGACAAATGTGTTATGCTAGTTCTTCTATTGATCGGTTGTTGTTTTTGAGAAAGAAAAAGGGGTCACCAAGGGTGGTGGTGACGGATGACCCGATACACAATAGTAAAAAATTATTTATATAAATTACATATGTTGTTTTATATTTATAAGTATCGTTATATTAATAAACTATTATATAAACTATACATAAAATTTTGTTTAATCATCTATGTCAATTTTTTAATTGTAGCGTTTTCTTTGTTTTTTTTTGTTTCTGGTTGTCACGTTTAACTCACACATACATCTAACATACTAATAACTTCATAATTATATACAGTTAATTTACACTAACCCGCTATAGTCGGGGCTTGAACTTTTGACCTCAAATGAAGCTTTACCATTCTAACTACAAATTATTAGAGCAAACCCCACCCGATGTAATCACTTTTATTGCTATTATAAAAACTTGAATACTTTTCATATATAATGACCATACGTCTAGATCACTTTTTGGAATGTCTAAATCACTTTTAAATGTCTAGGTAATCGAATTTCCGATCTTTTTTCTGAATTGGAAAATAGCAGGTCGTGTATGATTGACTCTTATTACAACCAACTAATTCCGAGTTGGTGCAAGTTCAACTCAAACTCGGATGGGCAACTCTAAATAGGAGGGTGGAGATGGAGTGGAGTTGTTGCATTGGGTTTAAGCTATGGTTTCCATGGATGTTTCTTGATTAGAGAATCATTTCATGTTCGACCAGAAAACCATTTCATCATCAAAACTCTGTCCTTATAACATTTTGTTAATATATATATATATATATATATATATATATATATATATATATATATATATATATATATATATATATATATATATATTTGTTGTAAATTTGCTTTTACAAATCTCTGTCTTGTATAGAGAAACATCTTAAATATAAAATTTATTTATCTTGTTATTTGTTATTACTTAATTGCTTTTCTAGGACGTTTAGATTGACAAACCGTTATCTTATTTATCTAAATTCTACGCAAATATTTGGTTATTCATCTGTGTCAAACTATATATTTTTTTTATTATAATTACAATCTTTATGCTAGTAATTTTGATAACTTTCATTAATAACAATGAAATGTCTAAATTACCTTAAAAATGTCGATATTTCTTCAAAAATGTTCAAATAATAATTGAATTTATTTTCCAGGCTAGGTTGGAAATATAAATCGAGCTGATTTGACTCATATTATTAGTATAGCTCGAGTCCTATTTTGTCTTTTTAACCGTCGAAAGTTCATAAGAGACAAACACTATATATTGCAAGAGAGGGTGATCAGGGTGGTGTGAGAGGGTGATTACGGTGGTGGGGGTGCCCATGTCACGCCCACCACACTACGTCATAAACCCACCAATCATATAATGTCACGTTACATTACATCACACCACATTACACCAATTTGGTGGGGGCACTCATACTACACCACACCATAATTTTTTTTAAAAACAAACTATCACCACCACCTGCCAGCCACCATCACAAACCATCTCTTGAAACCGATTTGTGTATACACTTATTTTTATGTTTCTCTATCTTTTCTATATAACATGTTTCTCTATACAAGACAGAGATTTGTAAATTTGCTTTTTGTTGTAAGTGTTTTCTTATCTATACAAGACATGGTTTGCATGTTCGACCAGAAAACCATTTCATCCTGACCACCATCGGCCAACACCATCAACCACAAACCATCTCTTGAAACCGATATAAGGAGCTCTTCATGCTTCTTCTTCTTGTTGTCGTCGATCAAAGCTCTCTAACCGGTTGACTAGTCCGTCTAATGATTAACGGTCCAAAATTTTACATAAATATTTATTTCGGTTTATGTTAATTTTTTAAAGCATTTTATTATTTTCTTATAACAAGCTATTTATAAAACTATTCATCTTTTTTATTTACATTTACTTTGGATTACGAACCAACACGCCTACTAATCTAGTTCTAAATCTACGCTATTTTGCTCATAATAAGGTTACTTTAAATCCTCGCCACTTGGATAAGGATACCACTATTTGGTTTTCTACATACCCTTTGGTTTTTTTTAAAGGATGGAGTTATAGTAAGAAAAAAATTATTTAATTTGGTTTTCTACATACCCTTTGGTTTTCTTTACATACTATAAGTACATAACATTGTTATTTTACTTTTATGTTTTTTTTAGAATTTATAATTTTAAAAAACCACAAAGTAATCGAAAGAATAATAAAAAACAAAAGTACACAATTAATCATACGAAAGGCACAATGACAAGTCAAATTTTTTATGAGCTTAAAAACTTAAAATCTATTTATCCTTTTACATAATTATATTGTATTCTTTTTAAAGATAAGAAAACACTTATTTTTATGTAATATTTTTTATAAAAAAATAATGTTGTATATAAAGTTATAAATGTTTAAAAAAATTAAAGAAATTTGAAAAATATCAACAAAAGTAGTCATGCCTAAAATATTATTTTAACAAACTTATTTCCTATCATTTAATCTCAACTATTGAAAAAGAAGATTGATAATTGAGATACCTTATTATATAATTCTTTGATTTATGCATAAATATTATTTGATCAGTTATTCAAATTATAATTTTCATTTATAACATCAAATCAATTGCCTGAATAACTTATATATTTATTATCGTAACTATAACTTTTATCGATCGGTTTGACGATTATTCCGTCTACGAAAGACATTTTTATTCTTGAGTTTCTTTATTTGGTTTCCGTGACTAATGCGAACATATTAACCAGTTAATGTCATCATCTACCTCCTCTAAACCCTTCTAGAATGGTTATAATGTAATTACATTACGAGTCTACTTAAAATGACAGATTCTTTAAGGTAAGCAAACTAAAGATTAAAAAAGTGGATATGAACTTCGTAATACACTAATTAATTAACGTTTACGATGATGATATTATAATCCAAAAAAATAGATCTTAATTTCCAATGAAACAAAGTGCCTGTAAATGCTATTATTTTAGTGTTTAATTGATTTAAATGTATGATTTTACATCATGATTATGGTGGAATAGTTTCAAGTTGTTTGTGTTTTGATTTATAGGTGTTTGAAGCTAAATGAGGCTTCTTTTGGAGAATAAGGAACCAAACACGAAACTACAAGGACTGAAGATGTAAATATTAAAAGTTATAAAAAAGGCATAAATTTAGGTATGGGCGTATAATACGCCGAGTATGGGCGTATGATACGTCGGGCGGCGTATTAGTGGGCGTACTTGGAAAAATTAACAGAAAGTTAGGCGTAGGAAGGCTGAGGGGGGCGTATGATACGCCCATGGCCGGCGTATCATACGCCGGTGGCTGAACTAACATCCGGATTTAGTGGATCTCAAAGTTATTTAAGCCAACTCAAATCCAATTCGAAAGACACCTTCCCCTACATGAAATCTAGCAAATTCAGGAGATTTTGGGTGTTTTCAAGCTTCCTAACATCATCTGTATCATCATTGATCATCATTGGAAGCAAGATTGAAGATATAATGAAGATGATGTGTGGCTAGGCTTTTCGTGGTTGCTTTAGGGAGTATGGTTCTTGTCAAGTGAGACAATTGGTATGCTTTGATTAGGTTTTTGTATTGAACATTAGACTATTGAATTAATTTTTATGTTTTGATTAACTTAAAATGTTTACTTTTAAATAAAGTTGTGTGTTTGATTATCAGATTTCGCTTTCCTTGCATCATGAGCTCATTAAGAAAAGTAGACAACGTGATATATGTGAATTGGTAATCTAATGAACGAATGAGTCTTAAAAGATTGTTCTTTGTTTATCACTTTAATCAAAAGTAAAATCTTGAAATTAAATTCTTACAAACCCTAATTTAAAAGTACCAATTATTGATCTGGCACAATTAGAAACCCGGAAATGGTTGTTTTTTATTATTTAAGTAAATTGTATTTAAAGTTCTTTGCTTTATGCACATTTACTCATTAATTCATTTAAAGTTCTAATTTTTTATTATAAAGTTCGTGTCTTTAAGTTAATCGAGTTGTATTTGTTAAACAATTTCCATATATTTTTCTTGTGGAGACGACCTTACTTACCCTTACGCAAATAAGGTAGCTAAAACCGATATATTAACTTTTTTGATCGAGTCTCGACAACCAAATTCGGCGGGGTGGGTATCTTGTGTATTGGGCCATTATACTTGATACTCTTCAAGCCCCCTAGTCCAGTACTTGTTTTCAGCAATACTTGTTTTTAACAAATGTTAAACTGAATGGAATTTGTTGTGACGTTTTCTTTGTTTTTTGGTTTCTGGTTGTCGCGTTTAACTCATACATCTCTAACATACATATTATTATACTCCCACAGTTAATTCACCCTAATTCGTTACAGCCGGGGCTTAAACCTTTGACCTCAACTGAAGCTTTATCACTCTAATTATAAATATCTTTGTCATTAATAGACCCAACTTTACCATATGTAATTGCTTTTATTCTTATTGTAATTACTTGAATACTTTCCGTATGTAATGACGATATGTCTACATTATTTTTTGAAATGTCAAAATCAATTAAAATTTCTAAATAATCGAATTTCTTATTTTATTTCTCAATTTGATAATACTAGTTTGTTTTGTCTAACAAGATCTGGATGGGGTCTAGATCCTCGTGCCGCATGGATGCGCACGGTTGTCGTAAGTCTTTCTTATACGCCTCCTTTGTGCATGATCATGCTTGTTATAGCCCCTACCATGCGTCTTTTCTATATGATGATTCTTTTGAGGCTTCTAATTTTGTTATTTTTTAGGTTGTAGCGCCTTCGATATCAGTGGAGGCTGATGATCATTTCACCTATGACATGGCTGGAGCTGGTGAAGTGGTCATTCGGATGATTACGCGGACAATGTTGTTATTACGACATTCAAAAGAGTGGCGTCTGGTGCTGGGTGGGGAGGGGGGTTAGCGTAGAAAGCGCCAAAGACAAATGTGTTATGCTAGTTCTTCTATTGATCGGTTGTTGTTTTTGAGAAAGAAAAAGGGGTCACCAAGGGTGGTGGTGACGGATGACCCGATACACAATAGTAAAAAATTATTTATATAAATTACATATGTTGTTTTATATTTATAAGTATCGTTATATTAATAAACTATTATATAAACTATACATAAAATTTTGTTTAATCATCTATGTCAATTTTTTAATTGTAGCGTTTTCTTTGTTTTTTTTTTGTTTCTGGTTGTCACGTTTAACTCACACATACATCTAACATACTAATAACTTCATAATTATACACCATAGTTAATTTACACTAACCCGCTATAGTCGGGGCTTGAACTTTTGACCTCAAATGAAGCTTTACCATTCTAACTACAAATTATTAGAGCAAACCCCACCCGATGTAATCACTTTTATTGCTATTATAAAAACTTGGATACTTTTCATATATAATGACCATACGTCTAGATCACTTTTTGGAATGCCTAAATCACTTTTAAATGTCTAGGTAATCGAATTTCCGATCTTTTTTCTGAATTGGAAAATAGCAGGTCGTGTATGATTGACTCTTATTACAACCAACTAATTCCGAGTTGGTGCAAGTTCAACTCAAACTCGGATGGGCAACTCTAAATAGGAGGGTGGAGATGGAGTGGAGTTGTTGCATTGGGTTTAAGCTATGGTTTCCATGGATGTTTCTTGATTAGAGAATCATTTCATGTTCGACCAGAAAACCATTTCATCATCAAAACTCTGTCCTTATAACATTTTGTTAATATATATATATATATATATATATATATATATATATATATATATATATATATATATATATATATATATATATATATATATATATATATATATATATATATATATATATTTTTGTTGTAAATTTGCTTTTACAAATCTCTGTCTTGTATAGAGAAACATCTTATATATAAAATTTATTTATCTTGTTATTTGTTATTACTTAATTGCTTTTCTAGGACGTTTAGATTGACAAACCGTTATCTTATTTATCTAAATTCTACGCAAATATTTGGTTATTCATCTGTGTCAAACTATATATTTTTTTTTTATAATTACAATCTTTATGCTAGTAATTTTGATAACTTTCATTAATAACAATGAAATGTCTAAATTACCTTAAAAATGTCGATATTTCTTCAAAAATGTTCAAATAATAATTGAATTTATTTTCCAGGCTAGGTTGGAAATATAAATCGAGCTGATTTGACTCATATTATTAGTATAGCTCGAGTCCTATTTTGTCTTTTTAATCGTCGAAAGTTCATAAGAGACAAACACTATATATTGCAAGAGAGGGTGATCAGGGTGGTGTGAGAGGGTGATTACGGTGGTGGGGGTGCCCATGTCACGCCCACCACACTACGTCATAAACCCACCAATCATATAATATCACGTTACATTACATCACACCACATTACACCAATTTGGTGGGGGCACTCATACTACACCACACCATAATTTTTTTAAAAAACAAACTATCACCACCACCTGCCAGCCACCATCACAAACCATCTCTTGAAACCGATTTGTGTATACACTTATTTTTATGTTTCTCTTTCTTTTCTATATAACATGTTTCTCTATACAAGACAGAGATTTGTAAATTTGCTTTTTGTTGTAAGTGTTTTCTTATCTATACAAGACATGGTTTGCATGTTCGACCAGAAAACCATTTCATCCTGACCACCATCGGCCAACACCATCAACCACAAACCATCTCTTGAAACCGATATAAGGAGCTCTTCATGCTTCTTCTTCTTGTTGTCGTCGATCAAAGCTCTCTAACCGGTTGCCTAGTCCGTCTAATGATTAACGGTCCAAAATTTTACATAAATATTTATTTCGGTTTATGTTAATTTTTTAAAGCATTTTATTATTTTTTTATAACAAGCTATTTATAAAACTATTCATCTTTTTTATTTACATTTACTTTGGATTACGAACCAACACGCCTACTAATCTAGTTCTAAATCTACGCTATTTTGCTCATAATAGGGTTACTTTAAATCCTCGCCACTTGGATAAGGATACCACTATTTGGTTTTCTACATACCCTTTGGTTTTCTTTAAAGGATGAAGTTATAGTAAGAAAAAAATTATTTAATTTGGTTTTCTACATACCCTTTGGTTTTCTTTACATACTATAAGTACATAACATTGTTATTTTACTTTTATGTTTTTTTTAGAATTTATAATTTTAAAAAACCACAAAGTAATCGAAAGAATAATAAAAAACAAAAGTACACAATTAATCATACGAAAGGCACAATGACAAGTCAAATTTTTTATGAGCTTAAAAACTTAAAATCTATTTATCCTTTTACATAATTATATTGTATTCTTTTTAAAGATAAGAAAACACTTATTTTTATGTAATATTTTTTATAAAAAAATAATGTTGTATATAAAGTTATAAATGTTTAAAAAAATTAAAGGAATTTGAAAAATATCAACAAAAGTAGTCATGCCTAAAATATTATTTTAACAAACTTATTTCCTATTGTCACACCCTCAAAATCCGCGTGCGGGGTTTTACCGCGAGGCGCGTGACATACCAGGATCTCAGTCATTAGTTACCAAGAACGACTCTATATGATAAATAAACAAAACCAGAGTCAACGTTTAAAATACTGCGGAAGCGTTTTTAAAACAGAAAACCCAAAACAAATAGTATGTAAAGAGAATGCGCAAAACATACGCGCCCCAAACACAAATGTTTAATATAAAAATAATCCCAAATTTGTAAACAAACAAATGTAGACAACACAACAATGCTGGTGTGCGTGCTCCTAGGCAACTGACAACCTTAACCTGAGAATAGCATACTAAACAAGTCAACACATGATTGGTGAGTTCAAGAGTTTGCGTTAAAATATAAACCAATCAACAGTTTCCAGAGCATAAGTAGTGTATTGCAATAGATAGCTAGTCTATTAACATAAAAATATTAATCATAGTGATCTCGCGATTGAAGCTGACTGTGATACGTTTGTTGCCTCCCGTCACGACTTACCAGGTCGTGACGAATATGTGATAGGACAAAATTGCACCCGTTTGACCTCGAGTCGCACAGGTGGGGCTCGTCAGACCCAGTAGTACTACCCAAAATTTCCCCGCTAGTCAATATTAACAATCCGAAAGTGTGAGGACTTTCCATGGTAAACAACACTATATCAATATTATACACACTCATAAATAAAAGCGTTTGTAAACAGTATGCCATCTCCCCCAAAAGAGATTTATGTAAAAATAGTGGGGCAAGAACTCACCTGGTATGCGCAAGAATTAACTTAGAGTTTAACTTGAAAGAAAGAGGGAAAGACAACCTTCAAAGGTCACCTAGAACACACGAGTACATAAGTACGTGTATACAAAATCAACACGAAACCCTAAGTGCTCTACAAACCAAGGAACTCAAGGTTTAAGAATACAAGACACATTTGACCCAGTTGACCCGTTTGACCCGTTGGTGACATTATAGGTGTTAATTCATTAAACTAACACAACAGCATATCATACATGATCAACATACCACTTGATTACATATAGCACATCACCACCACATGTACTACCTAGATCATCATATAAGTAATTCCAAGATCAAACGTAAGTGCTCTCCATGTTCTTCCTCGGTCCTTGAGTATATCAGTATGTCATCAATAAAGACGATAACAAACTGATCAAGATAGGGTTTGCACACGTGATTCATGAGGTCCATGAATACTGCTAGTGCATTCGTCAACCCAAATGGCATGACCAAAAATTCATAGTGACCATATCGTGTACGGAAAGCAGTCTTCGAGATGTCCTCTTCTCGAACTCTCAGCTGATGATACCCAGACCTCAGATCAATCTTGGAGTAATAGCTTGATCCTTGCAGTTGATCAAACAAATCATCGATACGAGGTAAGGGATATCTATTCTTGATAGTAACCTTGTTCAGTTCCCTATAGTCAATGCACATTCGAAATGTACCATCCTTCTTCTTCACAAATAGAACTGGCGCTCCCCAGGGCGACGAACTCGGACGGATGAACCATTTATCCAACAACTCTTGTAGTTGGGCAGATAATTCCTGCAGTTCGTTCGGAGCTAACCGGTACGGTGCTCTCGCACTTGGAGCGGCTCCTGGAGTCAACTCAATTTGGAATTCAACTTGACGATGAGGCGGTAATCCAGGAAGGTCTTCCGAAAACACCTCAGGAAACTCACGAACTACGGGAATATCCTCTATCTTCTTTTCCTCAGTCTGTTTATCTGTGACGAGTGCCAATATGGCTAGTCGACCCTTTCGTAACAACTTCTGTGCTTTCATAAACGAGATAATGCCTATCACCGCACCACTCCTATCACCTCTGACCGTAAGGACTTCTTCACCAATGGGAATCCTTATGATTTTCTCGTGGCATATGACTTCCGCTTGTTTATCGGAAAGCCAATCCATGCCTACTACCACATCAAAGCTTCCTAACGTAACAGGCATGAGATCTATGGTGAATGTATGACCAGCAAGCTCTATCTTGCAGTCTCTAAGAATATGCGTTACGTGAATCTGTGTACCGTCAGCTAACTCTACGGTGTATTTAGATTCTAAGGCTGAGGGCATATCACTTAAAAGACTACAGAACCTAGTGGACACGAAACTTCTATCGGCTCCGGTATCGAATAATACAGTAGCAAAACAACCATTAACCGAAAATTTACCAGTTACTGTTGTAGGGTCGTTTAGAGCCTCACCTGAGCCAATGACGAAGGCTCTTCCTTTGGCTTCATTGTTGTTTCCACCATTGTTGTTGCCATTACCATTGTTGTTGTTATTGTTGTTGCCATTGTTATTATTGTTGTTGTTCCCATTGTTGTTGTTACCATTACCCTTCCTCTTAAGCTGGGGACAGTTGCGTTTGTAATGGCCTTCTTTCCCGCATTCAAAACAACCTTTCGGAGTTTCTTGTGATTGTTGTGGCTTTCTCATCAGTTCACCCCGACAGTCTTTGGCTGCGTGACCAATCTTCCCACAACGTTGACACTTGAAGTTATCACACCGACCCACATGGTGGTAGTTACACCGGTTGCACTTCGGCAGTCTTCCACCATACCCGCCGGGTCCTTGATTTGAGTGCGCCTGGTTGAAGCTTCGGTTGTTATCAAACTTCCGTTGCTGTTGCTGATTTTGCTGCTGTTGTTGAGGTTGAGATTGGCTACTGGATGACGATCCCTTGTTGCTTGAACCATCCCACTTGCGTTTTTGGTCGGGCACGCTTGCCACCGCACCCCGTTTAGGTAACCGACCTTGCTCAACTGCCTGGTCAGTCAGCCTGTGGGCTGTTCGGATTGCTTGTTGTATGGTAGTGGGGTTAGAAGCAGTTACCATACTTTGAATTTCAGGCACCAATCCCCGTATATAATGCTCCACCCTCTTGTGCATTTCATTCACCATCCCTGGACATAAAGTGGCTAACTCATGAGTACGAGTCGTGTAGGCTTCAATTTCTGAGCCTTGCATTTTGAGTTGCCAGAACTCAATTTCCAGTTTCTGCACTTCGTTTCGGGGGCAGTATTCTTCAGTCATAATTCCCTTAAACTCATCCCAAGGTAGTTCATTGGCCATGGCTTGACCCAACATTTGTACCTGGGCATTCCACCAAGAGAGTGCTGCGCCTTCCAACGTCCCTGTGGCATACTTCACCTGATCAGCAGGCGGGCAGTTGCATTTCGCGAAAACCGACTCTGTCTTCTCAAACCACCTTACAAGCCCTACAGCCCCTTCCGTCCCGCTGTAGGTATGAGGTTTACAGTCCATGAAGGACTTGTAGGTACATGGTGGTGGTCCTGTTTTGACAATCCCAACATTAGTCAGATATCCTAGACAAATAACTAGGATAATCAGTTTAACCTCTTGCTATCATTTACCTGCTGGTTGTCCAGGTTGGGCAGCAGCCACTGCCGCCTGAACGTGTTCATTAATCAATGCCGCCAATTCCGCAGGCGTCATGTTTATGGCTCCGGCTCCACGGCCTCCGGCGCCACGTCCAAGACCACGCCCACGTCCTCTTCCACGTGCGTCCATATTTCACTTTAAAATTCACAATTACAATAATGAGTAACATCCAACACATTAATCTCATCAAAGTACAGTAAACAATAAGAAATAACGAATTTACCACAACCACAACGTTTATAACAGAAATAATAATCAAAGATAAATAAATTGTAATTGAGTCACAAAATATTCCATCAATGTCAAAATTTAAGTTTGTCAGTTGGGTGGGAAACAACCCTTCCCACATAGGTTTCAAAGAAAAGAAACACTACATAGTCTAAGTCATTTAAAAGTAGGATCAGTCCAGTATATCAGATCCATCACTGTCCTCATCCATCTCTACTGGTTCTTCTTCGGGGGCTTCCTCGGGTTCTTCTTCTGGGTCTTCCTCATCAGGGTCCACCAAAGGTGCAGGAGCTTCAGCAATCTGAAGTGCTGCTAGCTGTGCCTCTAAACCAACGAACCTATTATCAATCTCCATGTTATGGTGATCCTGTGCATCCATACGCCCACTAAGTGCTACCACGTTGCCTGCCAGAGTATGATGTCCACCAATGGCCATCGAAAGTCGCTCCTGAAGTGTATCTACCTGGTAACGCAGCTGACGCATCTCAGATCGTATCGCAGAGTTCTCGTCAGTGAGTCCTCTAATCCGCTGTCGCTCTGTGTCCAGTGTGGCTACTAGGGCTGCAAATGCCTGCTCCAGAGGGATGCTCAAGGTAGGAAGTGTAGGCAAAGTAGAGGCGGTTGATGACCTAGTCCTAGGTCGTGTAGGTGCTACTGGTGGTACGCGTTCTCTATAAGCCATACGGTTTATGTAAGTGGGGTAGAAATCCCAGTTATGCGGAGGATCGAGCTCAGGAGGTATGAAAGGCTGATCCCAGTCTATCTCGCTAGGAGGATAAGGATGTCGTGGCCAGTTAGATCCCCTATCAGGTACGGGAGATGTAGGAGGTGATTCAGATCGTGCAGGTCTCTTGCCTAAATTCCTGGACGACGATGCCATGCTGCGAAGTACGTGTTGCGTATGCCAATGAGTATACAGTAAGGAGAGTAAACGATAAGTAACTAACAACTGTGCGGTTATAGTCTAGTGTGTGTATGCAACCTAGTTCCCTATAACCAATGGCTCTGATACCAATCTGTCACACCCTCAAAATCCGCGTGCGGGGTTTTACCGCGAGGCGCGTGACATACCAGGATCTCAGTCATTAGTTACCAAGAACGACTCTATATGATAAATAAACAAAACCAGAGTCAACGTTTAAAATACTGCGGAAGCGTTTTTAAAACAGAAAACCCAAAACAAATAGTATGTAAAGAGAATGCGCAAAACATACGCGCCCCAAACACAAATGTTTAATATAAAAATAATCCCAAATTTGTAAACAAACAAATGTAGACAACACAACAATGCTGGTGTGCGTGCTCCTAGGCAACTGACAACCTTAACCTGAGAATAGCATACTAAATAAGTCAACACATGATTGGTGAGTTCAAGAGTTTGCGTTAAAATATAAACCAATCAACAGTTTCCAGAGCATAAGTAGTGTATTGCAATAGATAGCTAGTCTATTAACATAAAAATATTAATCATAGTGATCTCGCGATTGAAGCTGACTGTGATACGTTTGTTGCCTCCCGTCACGACTTACCAGGTCGTGACGAATATGTGATAGGACAAAATTGCACCCGTTTGACCTCGAGTCGCACAGGTGGGGCTCGTCAGACCCAGTAGTACTACCCAAAATTTCCCCGCTAGTCAATATTAACAATCCGAAAGTGTGAGGACTTTCCATGGTAAACAACACTATATCAATATTATACACACTCATAAATAAAAGCGTTTGTAAACAGTATGCCATCTCCCCCAAAAGAGATTTATGTAAAAAGAGTGGGGCAAGAACTCACCTGGTATGCGCAAGAATTAACTTAGAGTTTAACTTGAAAGAAAGAGGGAAAGACAACCTTCAAAGGTCACCTAGAACACACGAGTACATAAGTACGTGTATACAAAATCAACACGAAACCCTAAGTGCTCTACAAACCAAGGAACTCAAGGTTTAAGAATACAAGACACATTTGACCCAGTTGACCCGTTTGACCCGTTGGTGACATTATAGGTGTTAATTCATTAAACTAACACAACAGCATATCATACATGATCAACATACCACTTGATTACATATAGCACATCACCACCACATGTACTACCTAGATCATCATATAACTAGATATCATACAAATCATGCAAATCACAACAGGCCAAAACAGATAACAACCCAAATCAACATTCATACAACATAAACAACATATTTAGTCACCTTAGAACCCATCCATGAACACACTAGCATGATCCTAATATCCCAAACATGCTCAAATCGTCCAATTCAAGGATTTGCACAATTAAAGTTTCCCTTTTGGGAAAGTTCATCCCAAATTCATCAAACTCACACAACATTCATGAATTCATCAATTATATACCATTTCAAGTCCATGACAACATCTAAACATGATCAACAACACCTAATCATCATGATTCATCAACTTTCATACCCAAAAGTTACTATCTTTAGTAAGGTATGAACTACAACATGCATTCTTGAATTCCTAACATTCATATCAACAATCTAGCATCTAATCATCATCACAAACACATCCATAACATTCATACATCAACCAATCATCAATTCATGCAAAATAAAGTTACTATTATTAGTAACCTATGAACAATGTACCAAAATCATAGCTTTCTTGCATAATCGACGTTAACTAGCATCAATCTAACCTAACTAACATAATAACATCAACAAACAACCAAAAAAATCGACTTTCAATTGCAATATTCGAACTAGGGTTTCGGCCTTAATGTAAATCCCATAAAACTTGTAAAAATCCAACCTTTATTGCATACTTGACGTTAATTAACATGTAATCTATCTAACAAACACATTAACATCAACCATTAGGCATCATTCGACCATCAATTGAAGATTTCGATCCCCAAACCCTCGGCTAACTACAAACATCCAAAGAAACACGAAATTACCCTTAGATTCGAAGAAAGAATGGAACTTTGATGCTTCTAACTTGATGTATTGCTTGAATCCGAACCCAAATCGTGGTATTTGCTTGTTCTTGGTCGATGATCGAAGTGTGTGTGTGTTTGAAGGTGAAGTCGCGGCCGAAGAGGGTACTTAGGGTTTGGTTTTTGTGTTTTAATCAACTAAGCTTTGCATAATTACCTTTTAACCCTTGCACTTTGTATTTTATAAAAATTAAGCTTTTTGAATAGATTTTAAATAGTTTTTAACTACTAAACACAATTATTATTAATCACAAATAACAATCATGCATAATTCCCATTTATCACAAAACACACGAAATAAATATGCACGTTTTCACGTTACGCGATAAAATTACAGTTAACATCTAAATCACATAAGCATAACTTAATAATCACATTGTTAACTTAGTTATCATCAATTTAAGATTACTGATTTTTGTTAAGTCACCAACGTTCAACGACAACCAGTGTGTGCTCCCAACACGTGTATGCAAGACTTAACGGAACAAACGGAGTTTGGTAACGGAAAATTACCGGATGTCACACCTATCATTTAATCTCAACTATTGAAAAAGAAGATTGATAATTGAGATACCTTATTATATAATTCTTTGATTTATGCATAAATATTATTTGATCAATTATTCAAATTATAATTTTCATTTATAACATCAAATCAATTGACTGAATAACTTATATATTTAATATCGTAACTATAACTTTTATCGATCGGTTTGACGATTATTCCGTCTACGAAAGACATTTTTATTCTTGAGTTTCTTTATTTGGTTTCCGTGACTAATGCGAACATATTAACCAGTTAATTTCATCATCTACCTCCTCTAAACCCTTCTAGAATGGTTATAATGTAATTACATTACGAGTCTACTTAAAATGACAGATTTTTTAAGGTAAGCAAACTAAAGATTAAAAAAGTGGATATGAACTTCGTAATACACTAATTAATTAACGTTTACGATGATGATATTATAATCCAAAAAAATAGATCTTAATTTCCAATGAAACAAAGTGCCTGTAAATGCTATTATTTTAGTGTTTAATTGATTTAAATGTATGATTTTACATCATGATTATGGTGGAATAGTTTCAAGTTGTTTGTGTTTTGATTTATAGGTGTTTGAAGCTAAATGAGGCTTCTTTTGGAGAATAAGGAACCAAACACGAAACTACAAGGACTAAAGATGTAAATATTAAAAGTTATAAAAAAGGCATAAATTTAGGTATGGGCGTATAATACGCCGAGTATGGGCGTATGATACGTCGGGCGGCGTATTAGTGGGCGTACTTGGAAAAATTAACAGAAAGTTAGGCGTAGGAAGGCTGAGGGGGGCGTTTGATACGCCCATGGCCGGCGTATCATACGCCGGTGGCTGAACTAACATCCGGATTTAGTGGATCTCAAAGTTATTTAAGCCAACTCAAATCCAATTCGAAAGACATCTTCCCCTACATGAAATCTAGCAAATTCAGGAGATTTTGGGTGTTTTCAAGCTTCCTAACATCATCTGTATCATCATTGATCATCATTGGAAGCAAGATTGAAGATATAATGAAGATGATGTGTGGCTAGGCTTTTCGTGGTTGCTTTAGGGAGTATGGTTCTTGTCAAGTGAGACAATTGGTATGCTTTGATTAGGTTTTTGTATTGAACATTAGACTATTGAATTAAGTTTTATGTTTTGATTAACTTAAAGGTTTACTTGTAAATAAAGTTGTGTGCTTGATTATCAGATTTCGCTTTCCTTGCATCATGAGCTCATTAAGAAAAGTAGACAACGTGATATATGTGAATTGGTAATCTAATGAACGAATGAGTCTTAAAAGATTGTTCTTTGTTTATCACTTTAATCAAAAGTAAAATCTTGAAATTAAATTCTTACAAACCCTAATTTAAAAGTACCAATTATTGATCTGGCACAATTAGAAACCCGGAAATGATTGTTTTTTATTATTTAAGTAAATTGTTTTTAAAGTTCTTTGCTTTATGCACATTTGCTCATTAATTCATTTAAAGTTCTAATTTTTTATTATAAAGTTCGTGTCTTTAAGTTAATCGAGTTGTATTTGTTAAACAATTTCCATATATTTTTCTTGTGGAGACGACCTTACTTACCCTTACGCAAATAAGGTAGCTAAAACCGATATATTAACTTTTTTGATCGAGTCTCGACAACCAAATTCGGCGGGGTGGGTATCTTGTGTATTGGGCCATTATACTTGATACTCTTCAAGCCCCCTAGTCCAGTACTTGTTTTCAGCAATACTTGTTTTTAACAAATGTTAAACTGAATGGAATTTGTTGTGACGTTTTCTTTTTTTTTGGTTTCTGGTTGTCGCGTTTAACTCATACATCTCTAACATACATATTATTATACTCCCACAGTTAATTCACCCTAATTCGTTACAGCCGGGGCTTAAACCTTTGACCTCAACTGAAGCTTTATCACTCTAATTATAAATATCTTTGTCATTAATAGACCCAACTTTACCATATGTAATTGCTTTTATTCTTATTGTAATTACATGAATACTTTCCGTATGTAATGACGATATGTCTACATTATTTTTTGAAATGTCAAAATCAATTAAAATTTCTAAATAATCGAATTTCTTATTTTATTTCTCAATTTGATAATACTAGTTTGTTTTGTCTAACAAGATCTGGATGGGGTGTAGATCCTCGTGCCGCATGGATGCGCACGGTTGTGGTAAGTCTTTCTTATACGCCTCCTTTGTGCATGATCATGCTTGTTATAGCCCCTACCATGCGTCTTTTCTATATGATGATTCTTTTGAGGCTTCTAATTTTGTTATTTTTTAGGTTGTAGCGCCTTCGATATCAGTGGAGGCTGATGATCATTTCACCTATGACATGGCTGGAGCTGGTGAAGTGGTCATTCGGATGATTACGCGAACAATGTTGTTAAAGAGTGGCGTCTGGTGCTGGGTGGGGAGGGGGGTTAGCGTAGAAAGCGCCAAAGACAAATGTGTTATGCTAGTTCTTCTATCGATCGGTTGTTGTTTTTGAGAAAGAAAAAGGGGTCACCAAGGGTGGTGGTGACGGATGACCCGATACACAATAGTAAAAAAATATTTATATAAATTACATATGTTATTTTATATTTATAAGTATCGTTATATTAATAAACTATTATATAAACTATACATAAAATTTTGTTTAATCATCTATGTCAATTTTTTAATTGTAGCGTTTTCTTTGTTTTTTTTTTTTTTGTTTCTGGTTGTCACATTTAACTCACACATACATCTAACATACTAATAACTTCATAATTATACACCATAGTTAATTTACACTAACCCGCTATAGTCGGGGCTTGAACTTTTGACCTCAAATGAAGCTTTACCATTCTAACTACAAATTATTAGAGCAAACCCCACCCGATGTAATCACTTTTATTGCTATTATAAAAACTTGAATACTTTTCATATATAATGACCATACGTCTAGGTCACTTTTTGGAATGTCTAAATCACTTTTAAATGTCTAGGTAATCGAATTTCCGATCTTTTTTCTGAATTGGAAAATAGCAGGTCATGTATGATTGACTCTTATTACAACCAACAAATTCCGAGTTGGTGCAAGTTAAACTCAAACTCGGATGGGCAACTCTAAATAGGAGGGTGGAGATGGAGTGGAGTTGTTGCATTGGGTTTAAGCTATGGTTTCCATGGATGTTTCTTATCATTTCATGTTCGACCAGAAAACCATTTCATCATCAAAACTCTGTCCTTATAACATTTTGTTAATATATATATATATATATATATATATATATATATATATATATATATATATATATATATATATATATATATATATATATATATATATATATATATTTTGTTGTAAATTTGCTTTTACAAATCTCTGTCTTGTATAGAGAAAGATGTTATATACAAAATTTATTTATCTTGTTATTTGTTATTACTTAATTGCTTTTCTAGGACGTTTTAGATTGACAAACCGTTATCTTATTTATCTAAATTCTACGCAAATATTTGGTTATTCATCAATGTCAAACTATATATTTTTTTTTATTATAATTACAATCTTTATTCTAGTAATTTTGATAACTTTCATTAATAACAATGAAATGTCTAAATTGCCTTAAAAATGTCCATATTTCTTCAAAAATGTTCAAATAATAATTGAATTTATTTTCCAGGCTAGGTTGGAAATATAAATCGAGCCGATTTGACTCATATTATTAGTATAGCTCGAGTCCTATTTTGTCTTTTTAATCGTCGAAAGATCATAAGAGACAAACACTATATATTGCAAGAGAGGGTGATCAGGGTGGTGTGAGAGGGTGATTACGGTGGTGGGGGTGCCCATGTCACGCCCACCACACTACGTCATAAACCCACCAATCATATAATGTCACGTTACATTACATCACACCACATTACACCAATTTGGTGGGGGCACTTATACTACACCACACCATAATTTTTTTTAAAAACAAACTATCACCACCACCTGCCAGCCACCATCACAAACCATCTCTTGAAACCGATTTATGTATACACTTATTTTTATGTTTCTCTATCTTTTCTATATAACATGTTTCTCTATACAAGACAGAGATTTGTAAATTTGCTTTTTGTTGTAAGTGTTTTCTTATCTATACAAGACATGGTTTGCATGTTCGACCAGAAAACCATTTCATCCTGACCACCATCGGCCAACACCATCAACCACAAACCATCTCTTGAAACCGATATAAGGAGCTCTTCATGCTTCTTCTTCTTGTTGTCGTCGATCAAAGCTCTCTAACCGGTTGACTAGTCCGTCTAATGATTAACGGTCCAAAATTTTACATAAATATTTATTTCGGTTTATGTTAATTTTTTAAAGCATTTTATTATTTTCTTATAACATGCTATTTATAAAACTATTCATCTTTTTTATTTACATTTACTTTGGATTACGAACCAACACGCCTACTAATCTAGTTCTAAATCTACGCTATTTTGCTCATAATAGGGTTACTTTAAATCCTCGCCACTTGGATAAGGATACCACTATTTGGTTTTCTACATACCCTTTGGTTTTCTTTAAAGGATGGAGTTATAGTAAGAAAAAAATTATTTAATTTGGTTTTCTACATACCCTTTGGTTTTCTTTACATACTATAAGTACATAACATTGTTATTTTACTTTTATGTTTTTTTTTTAGAATTTATAATTTTAAAAAACCACAAAGTAATCGAAAGAATAATAAAAAACAAAAGTACACAATTAATCATACGAAAGGCATAATGACAAGTCAAATTTTTTATGAGCTTAAAAACTTAAAATCTATTTATCCTTTTACATAATTATATTGTATTCTTTTTAAAGATAAGAAAACACTTATTTTTATGTAATATTTTTTATAAAAAAATAATGTTGTAAATAAAGTTATAAATGTTTAAAAAATTAAAGAAATTTGAAAAATATCAACAAAAGTAGTCATGCCTAAAATATTGTTTTAATAAACTTATTTTCTATCATTTAATCTCAATTATTGAAAAAAAAGATTGATAATTGAGATACCTTATTATATAATTCTTTGATTTATGCATAAATATTATTTGATCAATTATTCAAATTATAATTTTCATTTATAAAATCAAATCAATTGCCTGAATAACTTATATATTTATTATAGTAACTCTAACTTTTATCGATCGGTTTGACAATTATTCCGTCTACGAAAGACATTTTTATTCTTGAGTTTCTTTATTTGGTTTCCATGACTAATGCGAACATATTAACCAGTTAATGTCATCATCTACCTCCTCTAAACCCTTCTAGAATGGTTATAATGTAATTACATTACGAGTCTACTTAAAATGACAGATTCTTTAAGGTAAGCAAACTAAAGATTAAAAAAGTGGATATGAACTTCGTAATACACTAATTAATTAACGTTTACGATGATGATATTATAATCCAAAAAAATAGATCTTAATTTCCAATGAAACAAAGTGCCTGCAAATGCTATTATTTTTACTCTAACACAAATTAGCTAATTATATGATATTTAGTTATAACCAATTTATTTATTTATAACTTACTAAGTAAGTTTAATTTACTAATCAAAATGTTCCAATTGTATAAATATCTTAGCATATAAATTAAGTTAGTATAAAAACTTTTATGAAGTTATAGCTTGTAGGACCTGATTAAATATCTTAGCATATAAAGTAAGTTAGTATAAATTAAGCTACTGGATTATCATTTTTATCAATGTAATTAACTTCAAACTCTAACATCAGATTATAGAGAACGTCTTTGTTACATCTATATCATATCCAAGTGTGTTCCTTTTATCAATTAACCGAGATAACCCATAATACTAACATGCCTAATATCACTTTCCTTTTCTCTGCTTACCTCAAGAAGGACCTTGTTTGTGTTACAAATAGAATAGTTAATGATAGTTAGCATTAAAGACGTAAAGCATTACAAACCCTTACACAAAGGATCTCAAACCGGCAGAACTACTTTGATTTAGAGGGTAAGGTTGGTTTTATGGTTTATAGAGCACCTTAAACGTTCTAGATTCTAATATCCCAATACAAGTTCTTAAGGGTAAGCTAAGTGGAAGAGTGCTCTTGATGGTATGACTCGCATGTATAACCCGTTGGCAAAGTGCTTATTCAATAACTCCTCTTTGCTTCGGCGTACACAATCTTCCTACCCCATTTTCGATGGTACCGTAAGAGGTGGCACGATATTCCTTCCGCGACCCACACCTAACCAACCCTCACTTCGTTCACCCTAACCTAAGCTGACTGGATCGGATCGGCTAGTCCGACCGGGATTCGGTTGGGCCACCTGTCCGATCCACCCCAAATCGTTTCTTTCTTCAAGAACCGGCTGGGTCGGCGGTATTTTCCATTTTTTATTTTTTTTTTATTTTAATGGGTTTAACGGGTAGGTCGGATGATGAATTTCAGTATTGTATGTATAATTATTGTTGAGTTTTATATATAGCTATAAAATATACATATAAAATACTTATAATGAATTATATATATATAACTATAAAATATACATATAAAATACTTATAATTATATATATATATATATATATATATATATATATATATATATATATATATATATATATATATATAATGAATTATATATATATATAACTATATATATATAATATAATATATATAAAATTGTTTTGTAAAACACCCGCACTAATCTAAATTCTAAAATCTTATCACCTTATAAAACTTCTTGACCAATTCCATAACATTTCATGATTTTTATGTGAGGTTAACATATATTATATCAACTTCTAGTTACCTCATTATTGTACTAGCACGAAAAGTATTTTCAAAACAAAAAAAAACGTATTCCCATTTTAGCCCCCTTTTATTAATATCATTGTATTGCATGTCCAATCGGTGGCATATGAGGTTTTATCTAAGTGGGCCGGCATGACAAATAACGTGGGCCCACAAGAACGTGGTTCCTAATGTGCGTAGCGAACCGGAAATAACACTACGTGACAACGCGTTACCAATAATAATGATAATGATAATAATATATTGTTATACAACCGGCTTATTTATTTAAACCGAATATTATCATTTCCAATTATTCATCACCCCTCTGGATTTGTCGAATTCCAAAATACTAAGCGAAAAGCTTCCCTCACTTTATCTCCTGCAAAACCCCAAATCTCTCACTTCCACGAAACTCTAGTCACAGAGACTCCGGCGACCTCCGGCGACTTTTGGCCGGCAATGTGGAATCTCCGGCAGCTTCTGTTCTTCATCTTACCGTTAATCTCTTTAATCTCCTTCGCTGCTGCTCAGGGATCTGATGCTCCACCTTCTCCATGGATGACCTTAAGAGGTATAATGATTGTGATTACTGTTATTGTTCAGTATCGTAGATAATGATTGTGATTACTGTTAGTTTAAGTATTATAACAGTTCTGATGCATTGAGAAGATAGTGAATTAAGAGAGGTAGGAATTGTGATCGATTAGTTTAGGATATTTGTTGTGATATGTGTTGTTGAGGTCGATTTGATGAACTGTGCAGGAGATCCGCCGTTGCTGGTGGCCAACGGAGGGTTTTCGGGGCTATTTCCGAGTTCTAGTTCCAATGCGTACTCGTTTGCTATGCTTACTAGTGTATCGAATTTGATTGTGTGGTGTGATGTGCAATTGACGAAGGATAACGTCGGGATCTGTTTTCCGAATCTGAATCTGGCGAATTCTTCTACAATCGGCAAAACTCTTGTTGCGAATGAAACGACCTATGATGTCAACGGTGAAGATGTGAGAGGATATTTTCCTGTTGATTTTACTGTTGCTGATCTTAACAAAGTGTTCTGTAAGTTCTTCTCGATTTCATACGGTTGGTTAGGGTTTACTGTTTAGTATGGTTGATGATGATAGAATGTTGTGACAGTGGTACAGGGGATCTACTCTAGATCTCCAGTTTTCGATGATGCTTATAACATTCTTACGGTTGATGAGGTCGCGAGCCAGATAAAGCCACCGGGACTCTGGTTGAATATCCAGCATGACGCGTTTTACAGCAAACATAATTTGAGTATGAGAAATTACGTGATGGCTGCTGCAAGAAACTTTTCGATTAGTTATATCTCGTCGCCTGAAGTGAATTTTCTTAGAGGTATTGTGACGCGATTCAATCCGAGAACAACCAAATTAGTTTTTCGGTTTCTTGGGCAGGATGAAATTGAGCCTACTACCAACCAGACGTATGGTTCGCTTTTGAGGAATCTGACGGCGATCACAGCATTTGCTCAAGGAATTCTTGTTCCTAAATCATATATTTGGCCTGTTGGAAGCGATATGTATTTGCAGCCATCGACTTCTTTGGTGGTGGATGCTCATAAAGCAGGTCTAGAAGTTTTTGCTTCTGATTTTGCTAATGATAATATACTCCCGTACAATTATAGTTATGACCCTGTACGAGAGTATCTCCAGTTTGTTGACAATGGCTTATTTTCTGTTGATGGTGTGCTTTCTGATAACCCAATAACTCCATCTGCAGCATTTGGTATGTTTGCACATTGAATAAAGTCATTTACATTATGTTTATTTTTTCTTGTTGCTCTTCAAGATTCTAACTTCTGTGTAATCCTACAGATTGCTTATCAAACTTGGCAGAAAACAAAACTCAAGGTACACATGCTGTTCTGGATATTAAACTTCTGGTAGTGTTCTTGAATGATTAATATTGTTGATAATGACATATTTTTACTTTATGCTTTTTTCAGCAAGACCTTTGATTATATCATATGAAGGAGCAAGTGGTGATTACCCAGGCTGTACTAATTTGGCATACCAAAACGCAATTTCTGATGGTGCAGATATTATCGATTGTCCTGTTCAAATAACTAGTGATGGGATACCTATTTGTTTAGGCTCCATAAACCTATTTGACAGAACAAATGTTGCCCAGTCAGGATTTACTAACTTTACATTAGTCATTCCCGAGCTATCTGGTAATGGAATATTTACCTTCAGTCTCACGTGGGACCAGATTCGGAGCTTAAAACGTAAGTACTCTACTCCCCAGTTTATGCTCTTGTTATAACCCGTTTTTTCTTATTTCCTTTTTCTTATTTGTTTTTAGCTGTAATGTTCAAACCATATGCAAACTACTCTTTATCAAGAAATCCGAGATTTGAAAATGCTGGCAACTTTACGAGACTGTCTGACTTTTTGGACTTGGCTAGTAATACTTCTTCAGTTTCTGGTGTCTTGATCAACATTAAGGCGAGTCCAGAAAATTTTATCTCATTATTTCTTTCATTTATTCACTCGCTTAGAAATAATACCATTTTTGTTCTTACAACTTGCAGAATGCAGCTTACTTAGCTGCTAAACAGGGATTGAGTGTAACCAATGCTGTAATGGATGTTTTGAATAAATCTAGTATATATAACATGAAGACCAAGAAAATCTTGATCGAGTCATCAGATAGTGCGGTTCTGAAAGTGTTCAAGGCAAGAAGCAACAGGCATGAGCTTGTTTATGAAGTTGATGAGAACATACGCGATGCCCTCAATTCAACAATTGAAGACATCAGTGAATTTGCCAATTCTGTCATTATTGGGAAGGAATCTGTGTTTCCTAGAACCAGTGGATTTCTTGGTGATCAAACTGATGTTGTTGCAAAGCTTCATGCTTTCAAGCTCACTGTGTATGCACAATTTTTTAATAATGAGTTTGTTTCACAGCCATGGGACTTCTTTTCAGACCCGTATGTCGAAATTAACACGTATGTTAATGGAGCTGAGGTCAATGGTGTTATCACATCTTATCCAGCTACTGCTTCCAGATACAGAAGTAAGTTTATCTATCTTGTTACCCTATGACTTTTGAGGTCAAACTCATAATTTCTAATATTGCTTGTTTTAAATTTTTGTTGGATTTAGGGAACAAATGTCTAGAGTTGCCATCAAATCAGAGACCACCATACATGCTTCCAGCAGCACCTGGCCAGTTATTCTCATTCATGACACCTCAATTAATGCCGCCAGCTGAGGCTCCTAACGCTATTTTGGAAGATGCTGATGTGGCTCAAGGACCCATACCTCCGTCCGTAAAACCATCTCCGCCATCTGGCAATGGGACAACACCACCACCGGGGTCTTCACCGAGTGGTCAACCACCTAAAACTGTCGTGCAGGTTCTGATTTCTATTGTGGCTGTCGGTGGTACAATTGTGTTGGTGTTTTGAGGGGACAAATATAGGCATTTGATTCTAGTTTGTTGTTGGGAGTAGTGTGTATTTGTTGATTTTGATTTGAAATTTGTAAGTAGTAATTTGTTTGTCGAATGTAAGTTGAAAACGACCACGGATCATGAGGAACATTGTTTGACAATTCATTGTACGGGTGAATAAAATTGGTTTTGAAATTGAATGATGTGATCATATATCCTATGTTAGGAACCTTGGTCTCATAAGGGAGAAGAGCTTACTAAACCAGTGAGATGCTGCTTCAGTGGTTATGGTGGTCATTCACCGTGCCACTGCTGCGGGTAGGCAAACCGCACTAGTCTAGCTGTTAAGGGGTGGCGCTTGCTGGCTCCTTATCCTCCCTGATTTAGGTATCGTAATGGGTCAAGTGTGAGACGTATACTAGTAAACTTAGTCAAAGTGTTTCTAAAACTATGTCTCATAAATGGTCTCATGCTCGTAGGACAACCGTTACTCATACCCATCAAATACGTGGGTATAACTGTTTGTGATCTTTTGTTACAAGAAAATAACTTGCAAGATGCTCATTACATAAAACATGATCTTAAATTTACCTCAATAACCGCCTTGAAATATCTAATACTCAACTATACTTGTAATAATATGACAATTTTGTTGTTAAAGAAACAAGAAAAACAAATAATAATATAATAATTTTTAATAATTTCAAGTTTCTTACAACTTTATTTATTATTATTTTTTATTTCTTAAATATTATAATATAATAATGCATTCAAATAAATAGGTTCAGGTAATCACGCAGACATCATCTAATTGACTAATTTCATATCCCTTCCGGACCTCACATAACTTCTAAAATAAATCACAACCAGTCAAGCACCCGCTCATATTATCGCCATTTTCTGTTATAAATAATTTAGTTCAACAACTTGTTATCACCATCGGATCACCCTAGTTTTCCCGGTCACTATCTTCGGCCAGGACCCTTTACATGATTTGACATTTTGACTATTTAATCATGTTTCATGTGACTATTTTTTTAACGGCGTTTGCAACTACCCCTAATACCCGAGTGAGTCTTCCTGAGACGGGATTTCAACCGTCCATATTAATTTTGAAACTCCAGGCCTGACTCACCCAAGACAACCATCAAATAGAAAACCCACCACTGTAAGCAAACCCCCTTCAATCAGATTTTAAAACTGAAATCTAAAAGATCTCAATCTTCAACCATCATCCTGTACCATTAGATCAGCACGCTAATAGTTTTATACTTTTATGTGACTAATAAGTCCATTCACCTCTTAAGACCCTAGGCCCATTTACCTCTTAAGACCCTTAGCCCACTTACCTCTATAAAGGGCCCATACGAGAACACCCACATTAGAGTGGGCTCATCATACCATGTCTAGTTTCTGATTTAGAGCCACACCTCCAAATGCGCTAACACGATTTTGGATGGCCCAAACCGGTTAGGGTCAAAATTGACTCCGGTTCAAGCCAGTTTTGATAAATCGGTTTTGTTGAACCGTTCTTGAAGTGGAAAATACCGGTTTGGTTTGAAGCATGTCAAGGTTTGAAGAGGATTTTATTCGATTTGGTTTGGGTTTGTTTGTTTCATACCCATTACAACACAGGGGATTACAAGCTGATGTCAAATATACTGGTAGAGACGTAGAGTCGTTTCCAAACTTTTTCTTGCCAAACTGGTTTCAATACCAGTTCTAATTCTAGGTTACAAAACAGTTCTAGTTCCCACACTAGTATTTAGCACCTCTACCTCTTAAGTGATGATGAAATCATACCAAATGAAAAGTTGTTGGCTTTGACTAAAATACAAAGCGACTTATCTGAACATATGCATGCATGACATGTATGCATATACTTATGAATGTATGTGTGTTTATCAGTTTATGTATGTATGCATGCCCGTATCTTATGTGTTTGAAGGTCTACGTATGTGAATGTATGTGTGTATTTACATATGTACATGTGTATGCATGTCTATCTACATGTACGTTTGTAATATGCTTTAATGTTAAAATAGTTAATTAAATACTTGTTCACTTATTTTGGTCCCAAATATTCATTATTCATCATTTTGACTTGTATAATTCTTTAGTATATAATAAACTAAAACCAAAGAAAAATGATTCGAATAATGAACGCACTGCCATAAAATGAAGATTTTGAATCCACCATTAGAAGGTGGTGTTTATTTTGGCACTCACTAGTGTGTAGGTGCACCTCCCACATTACCCTCTAAAATAACAAAAGATTTGCCACTTATCCTTTGACTTTTTCGGTCTTTTATAATAAAGATATCAATATCTTATACATATTTTATAGAAAATGATGATTTTGAGAAGGAAAAGCGTTTCATAATGAAATTTTTGTATATGTAATTCCATAGTTTGTCAATTTGGAAACTTATAAAAGTGTTCTTTTATTATGTGGGTTTAAAATTGTTTAAGGGTCTGGATATTTTTATGAGTGGTAATGATATCACTTTTAGATTAAAACATTTTGATAATCCTCTTAAAAATCAGATTAGATAATTTAACAAGAAACAATAATAAATATGTGTAAGGTTTTTATGAAAATTATGTAAGTATTGTAATAAAAACTGTATATCAAACTTGGCAAGCCAACACAACCGCTACGTTGAATTGCCACAACCCTCAATAAAAGAGCATATTAGTTGGTGATTTAAACGGTCGATGGTTATTTATTACATTAGCTAAAGAAAACCATCAACATAACTCCATCATTGGCGACTCAGTTCATGTTGTGTGCTTACGATCAAGCCACCACTATTAATCAGCTACTGCTGTTCATAGTCGTTGCTTATTTGTTGCTGCTAATTAACAATATACGAATCAAGGTTAATGAACAGTACCTTTTTGTCATTTATTAGTAGTGATTTACTACTAATGGTCATACATCATTGATGGACCAAGTTGCTACTATATTAGTTACTACAGCTGACTAGTAGCAACTTACTAACTACAATTCAAAACTGAAGATCATTTCCATACAACCTTTCATTCCCCATGCACATCCAAAGCAAATTCCAACGACTTTCCAACTAAGTAAAGTAAAATTTTTCATTTCACCACTCATAACTCGTACCAATGTTTATATTTAGCTTTCTTATTTAGTCTTAAGTAAATCATGATTATTCAAAATTACGTGATAACATTAATACCGCCAACGATACAACAAAACAAATTTTATTTGTGACAAAATTTGAATATAAGCATATGGTTTGGTTAAGATATGCCAAATTCCACCAAGTATACAAAGTATATTTAGGTGACGGCCCTATAAAATTTATTACATATGATGATATCTAAATATATTTAAATTGTTAAAATACGGTAATTAAAAGTTTATACAGTTCTCTGGTTCTCTGAAAAAAATGATTAAAAGATTATTAATTACTTTATGTAAATGAGTGTTTTTTTTTTCTCAAAAAGATGTTGCTAGAAAACTATATACTAAAATGGGTGATTTGAAAATCAAAATAGGTGTTTCCTTTTACCTCTTAGTTTTTATATAATCTACTATAATTCTTTTCTTTTAAATTTTTTGTTCAATCCCCCTATTATATTTTTCCCAATTTAATGCTTTTTACGTCCCAAATGTAAATCACTATCTACATTCAATATATTAGCATTTTCTGAAATAAGTGTTACTTAAAAAAATAAATAATTTGAGAATTTGAAAGACAAAAATTAAAATTAATAAAAAGAAAAATATAGTTTTCAGAAATTCACTGCTATAAACATTGGAATAAAATATATTTTATATATTTTTATATATGTTTGTAAAAGAGCAACAAAATTAATATTTTTTTAATGTCACCTCAACAAAATTAGTATTTTTTATCAGGATCTCAAAACAACAAAAGTCTAACAGATTTTGTCATCAACACAAGAAACCCAGGTGACAGTCTTGTGTCTTAGACGAACATACATACAACATCGACCCAACAATGCGTACGCCCAGCATTATAGATACAACTCTGATTGACAGCATTCCATCATCATCGCCGTGTTACAAACAACCATAGGAACCGGTAGCAGGCATACATGCGCCATCATAAACATCATTCACAACCTTAAATCACAGAGAAAAACCCAACTATAAGAGAAACAACAACCAACCAATGAATACCGAGAAATGCAACAACAAAAAAACCTAGAAGATGCAACAGAAAAGATCTAATTGTATCTCCATCCTCATCCTCTTTAACTAAAAATTAGGGTTTACATCAAAAACCCTAATAACCGACCAGGGGCTGCAATGGGGGCAACAGAGCTACGACCAACACCAAAGGGCACAGTACTAACAACGACGCCCCTGAGGCGGTGGCCGAGCAACAAAACCTAAAGGACACCTCGAAGCCACACCACCACCGCTGTCCACAAACAGGAAACCTTTGCAACGACACCGACGTGATAGGAAGGAGCGGATGAGCAATAAATATGAAAGTTCCGGTCAAAAAACCCAAACAAAACATCAAATACCGCATGTCGCCGCCTCTTTCTCTCTCTACAAACAAACAAAGCGGGCATGCGAGACGCAGAGAAAGACGGCAAAGCCGGAACGACCACCGCCTCTTTCTCTCTCTACTAACGGATCATGTTGGTTTCAAACGTTACCAAACGAGATTTCTTGTTTGTGTTCGTTCCATTCCCGTTAAAACGTTTTATAAATTTTTCACGAACACTTGGCGAACGTTAACAAACACAAACAAACGTTCATGAATATAAAAACAAACAAAAGTATATCAACATAAACAAATATAGACGATCATATCTTTATTTTAAAATACAAATCATTTTTCATCAGAAACATTACGCAGAATCCATCAAAAACAATAAATATTTAACATAATCATTCAAACATACTTGACATAATTATCATAAACATAAATAACACAAAAAAGGAAAGGCCGGGTCAAGTTTAACACAAATTGAAATTGAAATGGTCGATTGAGAGACGTTGGCGGAGATGTAAAGTACAATTAAAAGTTCATATTTTTAAGAATTAAAATAATAAAATAAAATTAAAACACGCAAGAACTTTTAAATGAACGAACACATAACAAACATAGAAGGATAGCTTATCGAACGTCCAAGAACTTAAACGAACAAACACGGCCTCTGTTTACGTTCATTCGTTTAGTTAAGCGAACGAAATTTTCTTGTTCATATTAGTTCATTTATTAAACAAATGAACATAAACAAACTTTTCGTTGAGTGGTTCATGAACTATTAACTAAATGTTCGATTCGTTTACAGCACTACTCTAAACCCTATGCATATCAAACTCTACCATGCGACTACCATTCATGAAAACCGAGAGCTCCAACGACTATACACACGCCATAATCCAACCGATCTACTTATAAGCAAAGCTTGTAAAATCCATGATAATATGCAAGTGCTCATATGATAGAGATGCATAAGCATTCTTAAAATCGACTTTAAATATCATGAGTTTTTTATTCTACTTTTGCACAAATCTACAATTTCATTCATAACTAATAACGAGCAGTTCAAAACTTGTTAACTCTATATAAAAGCATATTGAATCCCACTGAACAAAGAATCTTAAACAAATGGTTAGAACTTTTTCAGTCGGTTTAATAATAATACCAACAACACTAATCAGTCTAAAGTCTTTTAAAAGGACTTAGGTTTTTAGGAATCAAAGTGATAAAAGAAGAAGTACAACCTTTTGGGATGTCAAATGCCGTACACCACTAGCGCCTCCGATAACATACTATGTGCCTCCAAAAGCGTAGGACACGATGAAGTAAGTGTAGGCGACGGATAATAACCTTATCAAATTTAGATGAAAAATAATAATTAAATGTTTTTTTCACCTGGGACGGATCGGATCATCCACCCCCTCAACTTTTATTCCAACAATCTCGTGTTCGTGTTGTCTCTCTTTCTTTTTCATTAGGGCATGAAAGAACTTAGAATTCTCATCTCCTAGCCTCGGATACATATTCTTATATTTTAACGCTAGCTCTAAATATTCATTAACTTTAATTTTCACCAACTGGTATCTACTTTGAATATTCTAGGTCTCTACAGCCGATGGAGACCCCACCCCTGGCCCGTCACCACCCCGTACTTTTCCAACTCTATTTGAAGCTCAAATCTAGTCGCACTAACATGTGATCTAACCTGTTTATCCCAAATCTTCAATGTATGTTTAAGGCGTGTAAATTTTTCTAACCAAATGTATCCAATTCATCCCAATCTAACCAAGATTTGTAAAAATTAAACTTAACAATGCCGTAATCCACTTTCTTTTTTTTTTTTAATCAAAAGGGTCTACTAAACTTCCTCCCGTTGAGTCAACTCTTGTAAACTTAAACCCCAAAGAGGTAAATCCACCACCCCAACCCGGTGTATAAGGCAATTAAAGTTTGTAGCATTAAAGTGAGTAAAAAGTCGAACCCAATATCTCTTTATTAGGAGTCCCCACCAAGTTAAAATCACTAAATAAACAATGTAAACCCTGATGAGGAGACAAAAATTATTCAATTTCATTTTTCGTATTTGATAAGTTTTCTAACAGGAGTTTATGGTTTCTCATTTAGGGTCCACTAGAACTACATACAGTGGTTTTGGACATTATATCACACCTAGCTAATAAAAATAAAAACGATCATATATTTGTAAGACTATATACATCAAAATACGATTTTACATAACAGCTTTTGAGTTTATTAATCACATTTGAAAAAAGAAAAAATAATATTGATATGACAACAGTAATTTAATTTTTTTTAACCGTCTTAGCTTTGTATATCTTGTTTGTATAATGTTTAAATACTAGCATGTTACTTTTATATAAACTATTTATTAATCATCTTTTTTTTTAGTCTGTAACCCTTTGAATCAATGTCATAAAGTTACATATATGTGTGATATATATCATTTATAATTGTCACTTTTGTTAGTAGCTCAGTCATAAAATTAAATACTTCTTGAACAAGTTCAGAGTTTAAATTAACATAAGGTAGATTAAAAGTTGGTATAGTTTAATAGTAGATGTTAGAGATAGAACTCTATGTATAAGTTTAGATGATGAATCACTCTATGTAATCATAAGTGTAATCATCAGTTTTAATGATATACAATGAATATATTTGTTTATGATTATGTTTATCTAATAATTCATTGTATGATTAACTAATACTTACATTACAATTTATAATATATGTTATGGTTATATGTATTGGAACAACTGCGGATGAGTAAATTGTTCTTCCGTGGATGTTCTCAGGAACATATCTGAAGGATGTACATTCGTAGATATCTCCTGCGGAAGAACAACTTCAGCTGAACAAGAAAAAGAACAAGTTGATGCGGAAGCACAAGTTGCTGCGGAAGCACAAGTTGCTGCGGAAGCACAAATACTGAAGATCAAGCAGTGTTGCTGCGGAAGACTAGTTTCCTGCGGAAGAGTATTTTCCTACGGAAGACTAAAATCAACACTTGTATTACACATCATCAAGTGGTCAATCCAAAGTCAACAAGTCAACGTGGCAAAGCAACAACAACATTAATGAAGATTGAAGACATATTATTCAAGTGAATATTCCACGTCACATCAACAATCTTATCTATATTAGAATCATTGTAAATCACGAACTCCCATGCCGATAAATATGGCTGAGGATTCGGATAAATATTGTTAGCTTAATTATAACGATTAGTTAGGAATAGAATAGGAACAGAATAGGATCTCTATATAACATGAGATCGACAACATGAAGAGACAGAACAGAGAACAATATTTGTAACAGTAACAACAATATATCGAGCATTAGCAAGCATCATCGGAGCAAGAGCATCATCGAATCAGTAATTTATTTGCATAATTATTCCTTTCATATGTTTTGCTTGGTTAATCGTTAAATCAGCAAGTATTGATAATTCCGCGATTAATACTTGTATAAATCAAGTTTGATAATTCCTGATCGATCCTTGGATTAACAAGTGGTATCAGAGCAAGGTGCTCATTGATCCAGATCAATTGATCTATCAAATTTGATTTGAGTATAACGATTTTGTTTATAATTATTACATCAATTAACATGAGTAATTCGGTAGTTGGTGCATATCAACCTCCCAAACTTGAAAATAAGTCTGATTTCAAAACATGGAAAATTAGATTCAGGAATCATGTTAATTACACAGATTCAGACCTATGGGCTTCAATCACTGAAGGTCCTTATATTCCACTGGCATTGGGTGCAGACTACAAGGACAAAAATCAACCCATAAGTCTTAAGAATCTATCACCTGATGATACCAAGAAAGTCAAGATTGACATCAAGGCATATAGTATGCTCACTATGGCTTTGCCAGGAGAGCTGCTGATCAGATGTGAATCCTACAAAACCGCCAACTCGTTATGGAAAATCCTGCACACTCTGTGTGAAGGAAGTGACGAGATTAGAAGCATTAAAAAGGATACTCTCCGAACTCAATATGAAACATTCCATCATATTCCTGGTGAGTCAGTTCCTCAACAGTTGCACAGATTCATGCAACTTGTTACTGAGATGAACATCCTTGAGCTTGAGTACAACAACGAAGAGCTCAACAAAAAGATGCTTCACTCCCTACCGGAGAGTTGGACACAGACAGTGTCCATGTTCAAAAACACCATTGACTTAAAAACAATAGGTTTAGATACTCTAGTGGCAAAGGTAGAAGCCTTGGAATTGGATGAGAAGACAAGGAACAAGAGTGTGAAAGTACCTATAGCTCCTTATCAATTTAAGGAATTGAAGAACACTGGAAGTGCTTTCATATCCAATGAAACTGAAGACAACTCATGTGATGAAAGTGATAAGGATGAAGAGACAAGCTTCTATGCTGCCAAGACCTCTAGCCTAAGCACACAGAGTCATCAACATAGGAAATCCAAATCCAAAACCGATGAATCAAATAAGAAAAAGAAAAACAAACAAACAGAACCACTTACTGTGATTTTGGAGTCTGAAGAACAGAAAGCAGCCTTTGCAGCGTTTAGTTCCAGTTTTCAGGCATATTTGGGAAGCACTCTTACTCCGGCCCAATTCTGCCAACAAGATTTAGAAGAACTTCACCCTGATGAAGTGGAAGAGATGGACTTACAATGGCAAATGGCAATGATTGCATATAGAGCCAAGATGTATATGAAAAGAAACAAAGGACTCTCAGTAGGAGGAAGATCAACTAAGATTCGAGTAAACAAGTCCAAAGTCAGATGCTTTAAATGCAATCTATACGAACACTTTTCAAGAGAGTGCAATAACCATCAACAGCAGGCTGCTGAACAAAGACAACTTACTCAAAGAAGTTTCTCACTACCTCAATTAACCAATACTGAATCCCCTCCATTAGCTAACAATAACACAAGTAATTTAATGCTAAAGAAACTGGTTTAATTATTTTGCAGGATGGTACTTGTGACTGGAGCTTATATGAGAAAGAAGTTTTGCTTGAAAATCAAGCATTAATGGCCAACATGGAGAACAAAGTTCCACCAATGTCTGCGGAGGTAAGAGAAAGGTTATGTTCTCAAACTTGTATAGATGAGGTAGAAAGATATAGATCATATGCTCAACAGCTGGCTGATATAGTAAAGGAAACTTTACTTTTAAATGAATCTCATGTACGAGAACATAAAATTTATCAAGTCAAAATAAATTCGTTACAAAAGGACTTGGATAAACTTGTGTCTAAAAATTATAACTTTAAAGCACAAGTTGAGCATTTGACTACATCGTTAACTAAATCTATGTCGGATCATGCATCTACGGAGGTGAAGCTGCAAAAATTCCAACTGTCAGTACAACAGTATGAGAAGTTGTTAAACTCTCATATTGAAGCTAAAGACAAAACTGGACTGGGATTTTATGCAGTTCCACCACCAATAAACGATAATTATACCTCTCTGCCAGAATCCATGACAAATAGTTTATCGAATCATTTTGTGTCTAGTAACATGTCTGAGTCTGAATATAAGTCAAATGACAATTTAACTAATGACATTAATAATTCTGAATCATCAGACTCAGAACCTTCAAAACAAAACATATCAGAATTGGATCATGACAACTGTGATGATCTAGATGATAATAATGAAACTGAACATAAAAGTTTGTATAAGGGAGAAATAGATGTGAAAGAATACTCAATTCCAAAGGTTTTAACTGAATATAAATTACCCTATCCACCTAAACAAAGAAACCTCCTAAAAACACTCCAAACAAGAGTAAAACAATTAAATGAGGGTTTACATGCACAAATCAAGCAAACAAAAAAAAAGCTAGTAATAGAAACCTCAGAAAACCATGTGAACTCAGCAAATCATCCACGGAAAAGATCATTAAAAGCAACAGAAATCATACTGAACAGACAACAAACTGATAAACTCAAAACTAAGCACAAGAAAATTCAGAGTAAACAAGAACAATATGACAATCTGCCAGGAAGTGGTAAGAATTCATCATCAACAACCATAAAAAGAGAGACTAAGTTCAAAGAAAGACTCCACACAAAAAGGTAGTACTTAATGATGAGGATGACTTCTTTGATCATTTTGACAAAGGGAATCATGTACCTCAGTCTAGATCAAAGAATTCAGAAACATTCTCTGGACAATCCTCATCATCTACAACAAAAAGGAAGTCTAAAAAAGAAGAAAACACTGATCAAGTCAGCACAAATCAAGATGAAACAACCTCATTATTATCCCCAAAGTCACTCAAATACAAAGCAAAACACAATGAACAAATAGATAACAAATCCAACATAGAAAAATCAAGACTCTTACATGAGAAAGTTTCTATTTTAGATAATAATAACAAGCCCAAGACCATAAAGGCTTGGGCTCCTAAGTCTAACTGAGCTTATTTTGTTTTGCAGGAACATCCAAGGAGGGCTGACAACAAGTGGTATGTTAACAGTGGCTGTTCCAGACACATGACAGGAAACTGCACTCTCCTGCAGGACTTCGCTCATAAGACTGCAACATATGTAGCATTTGGTGGGGATAAAAAGGGAGGTAAAATCACTGGGGAAGGGAGTGTAACAAATGGAGTTCTAAAATTTGAGAAAGTCAACTTTTGTGAAAACTTGCAATTTAATTTACTAAGTGTCTCTCAAATATGTGATCAAAATTACACAACTTTCTTTGACAATTCTAACTGTTACATCCTTAAGCCAGGATTCAAAATTCCAGAAGACTGTATTCTTCTTAAAGCACCAAGAAAAGGTAACACATATGTGTTGGACATAAACAACACATCTTTAACAACAAAGGAAACGTGTCTGATACCTAAATCTTCAGAAGATGAGTCACACTTGTGGCACAGAAGAATGGCACACACCAACATAAGGAACATGAATAAACTGGTGAAAAATGACTTAGTCATTGGTATGCCGAAAAAGGAGTTTTATTGTTCTAATCACTGCTTATCATGTTACAAAGGAAAACAACATAAAATCTCTCATAATAAAAACAATCAACTCAAACACAACACCGCTCAAGTTACTGCACATGGACCTATTTGGCCCAACTAATGTGTTAAGCATTGGAAAAAGACAGTACTGTTTGGTGATTGTTGATGATTTCACAAGATTTACATGGGTATTTTTCTTGAGGAATAAAAGTGAAACATCAGAAATTGTCATGGAGTTTATCACTAAAATAGAGAACCAACTTGATTTAAGAATCAAGATATTAAGAAGTGATAATGGAACTGAATTTGTTAACTATGTCTTAGACTCTTTTTGCAGGGAAAAAGGTATAGCAGACAGTTCAGTGCACCTAGAACTCCACAACAGAATGGAGTTGCTGAGAGAAGAAACAGAACGTTAATTGAATCAGCTAGAACAATGCTAGCCGATTCACAGTTGCCAATAACATTCTGGGCAGAAGCTGTGAACACTGCTTGCACAGTTCAAAATAGAACCTTAATAGTGAAAGAACACAACAAACACCCTATGAACTGTTATTTAAAAGAAAACCTTTTATAGGATATCTTAAAGCTTTTGGGTGTCATGTATCTGTTTTAAACACAAAAGAACAATTAGGAAAATTTTCTGAAAAAGCCTATGATGGTTTCTTTGTTGGTTATTCATCAACTTCTAAATCATATAGAGTATACATTCTACATGATAACATAGTGGAAGAAACCCCTAATGTATCTTTTGATGAATCCTTATTTACTCAATCAGTAAAAGGCTCATCATGGTTATTTGATATAGATGCTTTAACTAACTCATTTAATTCTGGTTATCTTAATGTGACAGATGCTACGGATACATGCTACCCCTATGTTCCTCCAAACATGGGTGTACCATTAACAGCTGATCCGCCTAGAGTACCATCTCAAGAGAAAATCAGTGAGCGTGACCCTGATACATCAACATAAACAAGTAGTGATGATACCGCCTTGCCACCATCTACATCTGCAGAAATACCATCTACGTCCGTAGATGTGTAAACTTCCGCAGATGATACACAGAAAAGTTCCCAAAATCAGAATGTGTTTACAAACATCCCAACACCATTGTCACATACAGATATACCCATACCAGAGCCTACAGTTGAACTTGCACCTTCTACGGACAACATGCCCACACCCACAGAAGACATTCCTCGACCTACGGAACCACAGTCAGCTGTACCAGATGAGTTGGATTATTTCACTAACTCACCATCTCAACAAACTCCATCCCAATAAATAAACATCAGCAATCTGGAGTCATCTATCCAAGTTAATGACGTCCCAACTATTAGAACTCACAAGTATCACCTAATTGATAACATGATAGGCGACCTTAACAGCAGAACAACAAGAAAACAAGGGGCAAACATTTGTTTGTACTCATGTTTTCCGTCTCAAGTAGTTCCACCAAACATCACCGAGGCATTGAAGGACAACAGCTGAATTGAAGCAATGCAAGAAGAGTTGCAGCAGTTCAGAAAACAAAAGGCGTGGAATCTGGTTGATCTCCCTGAAGGCCAATATCCCATTGGCACCAGATGGTTATTCAAGAATAAGTTGGATGACAGAGGAATCATTATCAAAAACAAGGCAAGGTTGATAGCACAAGTATACACACAAGAGGAAGGCATAGACTATGATGAAGTCTTTGCCCCCGTAGCAAGAATTGAAGCAATCAGAGTTTTCTTAGCCTATGCCTCATTCAAGAGTTTCATAGTCTATCAAATGGACATTAAGTGTGCTTTCCTATATGGAAAGATTGATGAAGAAGTGTAGGTCTCTCAACCACCAGGCTTTGAGGATCCTGACTATTCTCATAGAGTATATAAACTTGACAAAGCCTTATATGGCCTACATCAAGCGCCAAGAGAGTGGTATAGACATTATCCAAGTTTCTGCTGAAACATGGATATAAAAGAGGAACAATTGATCAACTCTTTCTTAAAACATGAACATCAAGATCTCTTAGTAGTTCAAATATACGTTGATGATATTATATTTGGATCAACTAACAAGAGACTATGTGAAGAGTTTGAGTCACTAATGCAAACTGAATTCCAAATGAGTTCAATAGGAGAACTGACATTCTTCCTGGGATTACAAGTTCATCAGAAACCAGAAGGCATATTCATTAACCAAGAGAAGTATGTTCTTCAAACACTGAAGAAATACAATTTGACCGATTCTTCCTCATGCAAAACACCAGCCTCTACCATAGACAAAATTACACCAGATCCAACAGAGAAGTCTATTGACCAGAGATTACACAGATCTATGATAGGTTCATTAATGTACTTAACTGCTAGTAGACCTGATATAATGTTTGCTGTGTGTGTGTGCTAGGTACCAAGCAGATCCAAAAGAGTCACATCTAAATGCTGTAAAAGGATATTTCGATACCTCAAAGGAAAACCTGCACTCGGATTATGGTATCCAAAAGAAGGAGACTTCAATGTATTCATACTCAGACAGTGACTATGGAGGTTGCAACAATAACAGGAAATCCACTACTGATGGATGTCAATTCCTAGGACCAAGACTTGTGTCATGGCAGTGCAAAAAAGCAGACCAATGTATCAGTATCAACAGCTGAAGCTGAGTACATAGCTGCTTCAGCAGGTTGCTCTCAGGTTTATGGTTACAAAACCATTACTTGATTATGGGTATAATTTTCTTCACACACCCATACATATAGACAACTCAGCTGCTATGTTTATAACTGCTAATCCAGTCCAACATAGTAAAACAAAACATATAGAAATTAGATATCATTTTCTGAGAGACTGCTCAAAAAAGGGATTAATTAAGTTGGTCAAAGTAGACACAATAAATCAGCTTGCTGATTTATTCACTAAGGCCTTTGACTCTGTAAGATTTAATTTCTTAATAGAATCATTAGGAATGATCAACTTAGAATAAATCTAATATCTAAACAACAGACATAGGAGCCCGCCAATTATTCTCATATAAATATCACAACTCCTGTGTAAGGGATCAGATAACCTACGAAAATGATATTATGCTATAACTGCCAGTATCTACTAAACAGATGTGTTGGATATGTAAATAGGTTCAGCTTGAGTGAAAGATAAGGTTTGTCATGCCTAACCTAACATTCAGATAACTTAGTTGGTCAAGTCATTGTAAGGAGACAACTAAGTTACTCTACTCCGGAAGTGCACAACTCATTACACATGCACACGTACTATGTTGTAACACCTTATAACCTCTATCTTTGCGCATCTTGACTCTTTGTTTTGTGTAAGCAAAGACCTGAGTCAATGGACACCTCTGTTTTACGTAAGTAAAGACCTGGTGTCCTGATGCTAATCACAAATGTTCCTACTGGAACTGCTCTCAAAAAGAATCCAAACAAGGATCAAGTATATCATATTGAAAGAGCTATATATATATCAGCATTAATAAGATTTCGAAGAAATCTTAAGATAGAGCTTATAATCTACGGAACATGGGTTAAGTGTGCTAAAGTGATGAATTAAGCACCTTCTGGAAGGGACATACTTTAATGCCACCTTATATGATGCATCCATATGAGTTGCTCTTAAATTCTCACCAAAACATGATAATTAGCATGACATACTAGACATATACTCTTGTTTAAATTTCTGCGGATCACAATATTTGCAATCTGCACTAGCTCAGTAGCTAACTGATTTTACCATACAAATGCAGGGGTGTGGCAGATCAGTAGTATGATCCTTCAGATTATCCAATCCTTGCCTATGCATAACATTGCCCTTTCTATGATAATTAGTTAATAATAATAACTATAAATTTTTTATAAATTCATGATTCATCACAAATTTAGGGGGAGTGATCAATTCAAGAAACCAAACTATTTATTCTGAGTTCAAACTATTTATTCTGTGTTGAAGCTGAAGAAAATTGGAATCTGAGCACTAACTTGGCTGAAGGTTGTAGGATAAGTGATACATGCATCTGCTGATGCCAAAACTGCCATGAACCAAGTCAAGGTCCAACATTAATTTAGTCTGATTCATTCGAGGTTAAACTTTTTCTGCGGAAGACAAAACTTGGTCTTCCGTAGATAAAAAGAAGAAACATCCCTGTGAACTGCTTAGATATTAATTGCACTATTACTGCTTTATTAATTAGTTGAGTAATAATTACATAGTTAATTAATAATGTAAATATCCTCGGAAGAGTAGAAAGTGTAAGCGGGTCACACATATTAGACACATTGTTCGAAAAAGTGCAACTGAGTCCCACATGGTTGACAGGCTATCCGATAAGGTATATAAGCACAGTTTGACTGTCCGTATTCTTATTCATCCAAATTCACCCAAATTTCCTTCAACCAAAAAATTACCGAAACCTAGAAATCCCTTGACTCGTAATCATCCTCAGGATCTTTAACTACATCATGACTAATCGATTCTCTCGGGACCACAATGTATGTGTGTTCCTAGACCCCGGGTAGAAGATGAATGCAGACCCATCATTCACTACCTAAGAAGGTCTCGACTCTTCTATCCACTCTCGCAGATCCTGTCATCTATCTCTCACACATGACGAACTTCTGGAACACAGCCAGAATTGAAGAAGGTGATGGAGGACAGACCATTACAGCTACGGTAGGGAATTTACCCCTTTGGGTGAATGAAGAGACAATTCGGAGTGCATTGGAACTGGGGGAGGAGGAAGAAGGGCATCCGGATGTATTCAACCATGAATACATCGAGAAAGTTTTCGGGTTGATGGGATATGATGGAGATTACCAACATGGAGAAATCAAGAAGGGCAGACTGTGCAAACCCTATCGATTCTTGTGCCACACCTATCTGAAGTGTGTATCCAACCGAAAGTCTGGTTTGGATAGGTTCTCACGGCACATATCTTCAGGAATCATAGGAATATTCGAGGGTAGAAAGTACAATTATGCCAAATACATAATGAACTGCCTCTGCGACCACATAAGAGTACAAAATGTTCATGTTCCCGAGGTTCATTCAGCTGATGATCGAAGAGCAAATGCCCGAAGTGGAGAAGGAAGGGGACGTAGGAGTGCAAAGCCACCTCAATAAGTCCATCTTGAACAAACTAAAGGGACAGTATAAGGGAGGTGGAGTGGATTTGTTCCCTCATGTTCTGGATGAGGAAGAAGACATCCCTAAAGAATTGAGATGGGTAGAGGTGCAGGAAAGTTCAAGCTCATCAGCCCCTTCTACTGCTAACTCCCAACCTCAAACACCACTACATACCTCACCCAATCACCCCAATAAGAGTCACAGTCACCACATCACCCATCCATTTGACCATTTCAAGTGAATCCGGCTCATCTACCAAATCAGCTTCCTCAGCTAAAACTGAGGGCACTAAACCTGTCACACTCTCACCCATACTCACTGATCTACTCAACTCTCCCACTCAAACAAAACCACTCAACTCACCCACTATAACTGAACCGATTACCTCCCCAATACCTACCTAGCCAATCATCTCACCTACCCCCACTGAACCCATTGACAGCCCAACAGCAACTGAGGAAATCAACCTAAATGAGGATGCTTATGAGGTTGTCAATGATGAAGATACAGAAGAGATTTGTATGGAAACTAAAGAGGAGAATGTGGTTGAAGGAGAAGTACAACAAGAGGGTGAATATGTTGAAATCACTGCTTATAATGAGAATGATCTGAGAGAGGATGAGATCAATGTTAGTAAGCAATATTTGGTGGCTGAGTACAACAAATTGGTGGTTAAAGGAAACAAGAAGCTAGCAAAACTAAGGAGACTAAAGAAAGAGTTGAATGAGAAAGAGGCACTTCTGGATGATAAAGATGACATAATCAATAGCCTGCAAGGTAGACTGAGAAGATTAAGAGAAGATGCAGTGATGAACAATGAAGTGATTGATGCATTGCTTGACTTGGTGAATGAACAATCAGCAATGCTACAGTCAAAAGATGATGAAATAGAGAGGTTGAGAAAGATGGTTTCTAAAGCTGAACAGAGCAAAGGTGATACAACTATAATCACTTACAGTAGAAAGAGAAAATATATTGGGAAAGTTACTGGTGCTCTGGGTGAATCATCAAAGAAATCCAAACTAGATTCTCCAAAGCAAGCAGCCACAGTTGAAGAAGCAGATGATGAAAGTGATGATGAATGGGAGGAGTTGACAAAGGAGGACCATGAGAAGAAGAAAAATGAAGGAAAAGAAGTAGTAGAAGAACAACTCTTGACAACCGAAGACATACTAGAAGAGAGGCCCCAATCTACCTTGTTTATGGAACTGATCAATAACGGGTTTCCATATGACATGGTAGAAAGGATGAACATGTCAGAGTTGGTTCAAACTGTCAAAGAATTTGATGCTGCAAGACTGATGCTCCCAGTCTGTACTTATGAGACCTTCAGCATATACAAGAATATGGAGAGAATTAGAAAGGACTTGGGGCACTATGACACAGCAAAGCTGACAAGATACAACATGACCTGCTGGTTGCAGAGTCACAACCTCAAGTCCTATGAGCTTAAAAGCAGATCCATTAGAGAACTCAGGGCAATGATGGAACATGTTATGAAGACTGAACTGGAAACAGGAGTCAGATTTAGAACTGGAGCCCCCAACCCTGCATATCAAAAGCAACAATCACAAACTTCTGCTGAACCTACTGTGGTTCAAGCACAGACATGCACAAGGATAAAGAAAAATTGATTAGAGTGCCAAGGGAGCTCGCTCCTCACAAGATTTGGCCTATAGGAACTGCAGTGAGGGAGATCACTAAACAGAAATGTACATTAATACAATTCTTTGATCTCACCACAGAACCTGAAGAAGCACAAGAGAATCAAATCATTGGATGGAAATATGATGGTGAATGGGACTGTGCACTAATTAAAAGGGCATCTGGCATGGTGCAATATTTTCCTCGAGTAGAGCATTTACTAGCACTGCCAGATGTAGACTTGTATACATTGAGAACCATTTCCATCACCAATTACCCCATAAGTCCAAGAGGAAGAGACTTCTCCGGACCTGTGACCAAACTGAGTCACAATTTCAAAGGAGATGTTCTCAAGGAAGCCAGAATGGTGGATGCAGAGCACCTAAAGAGAAAGCAAAGAAAGTCTCAGCCCAAATCTCGACTAGTTGATGAAGAATTCTTGAAGAGAGTTGGAGCTGAAGACCCAGCTAATGCATCAGTAAAAGTGATAGAAGGAAATCAGTTTTCTTGTCCAATCACAAAATGGGGGTATGTTGAGAAAACTAAGGAATTGGTGCTATAGAGGAATGATCCATAGAAAAAGGGACAACGTATCAGATTATTTGATCCTGTGGAAATCAAACTTCTGCACCCAAGCTACACTTCATATCTGTATGATAAATTTTTCCCAAGGCTGCAAGATCAACAACCTCAGAATGACCTGTGCTTGTATGTACATCTCATCCAAGTCATTGACAAACTGCATGCCAAGGCACATAAAAGAAGAAGATATGAAGCTGGTCAGTTGATCGGATCATAAATCAAACCTACCATAGAGCTAAGAATTTCAGATCAGGATGAATTGGAAGTGGTGTGCAATAATAGTGTTGTTGCAACACTCACCACAGAAGAGGATGTCCTTGGTCTGAAATACAAGACACTCAAGAGAATAAATAGAAGGCCAATTCAGATCAAGTATGAGGATCAGCAGAAGGCCGTAGATTACTTTAAGTCTAGGATTTTGTCTAGAATACAAGAGCTCAGTGTCTTAAACCAATGATTACTAGAGTCTAAACCTAAGGGGGAGTACTTTTAGGGATAGAACTCTATGTATAGGTTTAGATGATGAATCACTCTATGTAATCATAAGTGTAATCATCAGTTTTAATGATATACAATGAATATATTTGTTTATGATTATGTTTATCTAATAATTCATTGTATGATTAACTAATACTTACATTACAATTTATAATATATGTTATGGTTATATGTATTGGAACAATTACGGATGAGTAAATTGTTCTTCCGTAGATGTTCTCAGGAACATATCTGAAGGATGTACATTCGTAGATATCTCCTGCGGAAGAACAACTTCAGCTGAACAAGAAAAAGAACAAGTTGCTGCGGAAGCACAAATACTGAAGATCAAGCAGTGTTGCTGCGGAAGACTAGTTTCCTGCAGAAGAGTATTTTCCTACGGAAGACTAAAATCAACACTTGTATTACACATCATCAAGTGGTCAATCCAAAGTCAACAAGTCAACGTGGTAAAGCAACAACAACATTAATGAAGATTGAAGACATATTATTCAAGTGAATATTCCACGTCACATCAACAATCTTATCTATATTAGAATCATTGTAAATCACGAACTCCCATGCCGATAAATGTGGCTGAGGATTCGGATAAATATTGTTAGCTTAATTATAGCGATTAGTTAGCAATAGGATAGGAACATAATAGGATCTCTATATAACATGAGATCGACAACATGAAGAGACAGAACAGAGAACAATATTTGTAACAGTAACAACAATATATCGAGCATTAGCAAGCATCATCGGAGCAAGAGCATTATCGTATCAGTAATTTATTTGCATAATTATTCCTTTCATGTGTTTTGCTTGGTTAATCGTTAAATCAGCAAGTATTGATAATTCCGCGATTAATACTTGTATAAATCAAGTTTGATAATTCTCGATCGATCCTTGGATTAACAGTAGATTAGATGTGTGAGTTGTTGTTCCGAAAAAATAAACAAAACATTATAATATTTATCCGGGACCTAGTGAAGGTGGTTCAAGTGGCAAGGCTAGTTTGTAAGAAAACTTGTATATGTATGGATAAAAGATTAAATAAGATGTAAAATCTGAATCATTCAATACGTTTCTAAAACTCATCCATTAAAAGTTTTCATGAATCATTAAGACGTGTATTTTAAGTAAAACAAACACCTTCTATTTTTTACCTATTAAGTTAGCTTTTTAATAGAATCATTAAAAGAGCTACCAAACAGCCGTAAGGTGTGTGTGATCCTTCTAGAGTATACGTTAAAACATTTTAAGAAGAAAACAATCATAGACATTGAAATTATCACACAATCATGTGGTTTGTGTTTTTATATCTTAGTAGTAACATCGTCTAGTGGTTTCTAGAAGACTAGATCCGTAAAAAAAAATGTATGTGATGTTTGATTTAACTCTCATTTTACACATGGGCTAAGGAGAGCTAAATTACTTCATAATCTGATGTTTGTAATTTTATGCACACTTTTGTGTAAATGTTTGTTTTTCATGACTAGAACTCGTGATTTTAAGGTTATAAAGTAATAATTTTAGTAGTTATCCCTAGACTCACCCTTTAGATGATTAGATTTGTTAGGTTGTTAAACTTTAACATTGAGTGAGGCAACCGTTATCCTAGGTCAACATCCACGGACTAAAGATATCAATATGACCTATTCATTATCATATTAAAGTTGCTTTTACTATTTGTATTTATATATTGTTATGGTTATATGAGAGTGATCAAACGATAACTCATTTGTTTTGTGAGAACTCAATGAACTAATTTCATCCATTAGTTTTTAGTTGCAAAATGGTAATTAACAAAAATAGAACAAAAAAATTATAAAAGAAAAAAAAATAAAAAAAACAAAAATGTTTATCTCGTTTCCCTCTTTCATAACAAAAATAAAAAAAAACTTATAAAAAAATCTCATTTTTTATGAAATTCATTTTACATATATGTAATACGGGATTTACACATGTGTATAACAAGATTTACACATATGTAAATGATGGATGAATGATTTTTTAAAAAAATATATATCAATATGGTGGGCGTTGGAAAGATAAAAAAAAATACTTAAATTAATGGTGAAATTTTTTTTAAAAAATAATGTCGTGAAAAAAAGTTATGAACGTTTTAAAATAATAGTAAAAATAACATGTGACTTGCATGTGCTATAAAGTGTGTAGCTCATATTAGTTGTTAAAGTTTTTAAAAAAATATGTTTCTCAAAATAACCCTACCTTATGATTTACTTTTGGATCTATATTATCTTGAGTTAAAGATATTATAAGTCAGTAAAAGAGTTGAATTTTATAATTGTTCTACATTATTTATTTTAGGTAACTAAATTTTAGTTAATAGTATATCTTTTATGATTATATTTAATGCATTAGTTACCCAAAAGATTAAAAAGAAAAATCATTCACGTATCTAAAAGTTTTAAAACAACACTTATAATTGCATATTTGACTTGTTATCGAAGACATATGCCTTAAATCACTTTCGTGTTTGAATTTTGGTGGATTAGGGCGATAATCACACGTACTAGAACTTGTGGATACGATTAGGAACACTTATATTAATAATTAACATTAAACAAGGTTTAAATTGTCATGTAAAAACATTACGTGGAATTCTTATTTAAATTTGATGTAGTTATTTGGTTTTTATTTTATTCTCGGTATAAAATAGTTTACTTCGCACCCGCCCCCTTATGTGTTGTTAGGTCTAGAACTTATGTATAGGTTTAGATTTGTAATCATTCTGTAATTATGATTTTAATAAAATAATATGAATGATTTTGATAACTTTTGTGTTCATGAATTAATCAATATAATGTTACATCTCATTATATATGTTATAAATATATGGTATAATGTATTTCATAATGTATCTGTGAATGTGTGCAGTGAACATCAAACCATGTCAATTTGGAACAACTGCGGATGAATAAAGTGTTCTTCCGTAAATGTTCTCAGGAACATAACTGAAGATTGGACATCCGTAGATGTCCTGCGGAAGAACAACTTCAGCTGAACAAGAAAAGAAGCTACTGAAGGAGAAATTGCTGCGGAAGACAAGAACTCCTGCGGAAGCACAAACATTGAAGAACAAGCAATGAACAAAGTATTTCTGCGGAAGACTAACTACCTGTGGAAGAAGAATTTCCTACGGAAGACTGTTTAACACTTGCATGATTTCACATCATTAAGTAGTCAACTAACAGAAAGTCAACAAGTCAACGTGACAGAACAACAACATTAATGGCAATGGAAGACATATAATTCAAGCGAATATTTCACGTCACATCAACAACATTATCTTATTTTATTTCATTGTAAATCTCGAACTCCTATGCCGATAAATATGGCGAGGATTCGGATAACTATAGTTAGCTTAATTATAGCAACAAGTTAGCGTAAGATTAGCAATGTATTAGGAACAGAACAGAATAAGATCTCTATATAACATGAGATCAAGATCAGATGTATGGGATAGAATATACATAACAATCAATACACAACATCAGTATCATTTACAGCAAAACATCAATAGCAACAAGAAAGCATTATAATCATCATTCGTTAACACTCGTGGTTTGATTATTCTTATATTCTGTTTGTTCTATTGTTTGATTGATTTCTAGTTTGATAATCGCTTAAACAGCAAGTATTGATAATTCCGCGATCAATACTTATTCAAATCAATACTGCTAATTTCTGAACGATCCTTGGATTCACAGGTGGTATCAGAGCTTGGTGCTCATTGATCCAGATCAATTGATCTATCAGCTTTGATTTGTTTAATCAATTACTGCCAAAACGATTTTGTTGCTTTCTAAAAATTAATTAACATGAGTAATTCAGTTGTTGGTGCTTATCAACCTCCTAAACTGGAAAACAAATCTGATTTTACAATATGGAAAATCAGGTTCAGGAATCATGTTAATTATACAGATTCAGATCTATGGGCTTCGATTACCGAAGGACCTTATATTCCACTTGCCTTAGGTGCGAACTATATGGATAAAAATCAACCTATAAGTCTAAAGAATTTATCACCTGATGATGCTAAGAAAGTCAAGATTGACATCAAAGCCTATAGTATGCTTACTATGGCTTTGCCTGAAGAACTCTTGATCAGGTGTGAATCATATAAAACAGCTAACTCGTTATGAAAATCCTGCATACTTTGTGTGAAGGAAGTGACGAGATTAGAAGCATCAAAAAGGATACTCTCCGTGCACAATATGAAACATTCCATCATATTCCGGGTGAGTCAGTTCCTCAACTATTGCATAGATTCATGCAACTTGTTACAGAGATGAACATCCTTGAGCTTGAGTACAGCAATGAAGAGCTGAACAAAAAGATGCTTCATTCATTGCCTGAGAACTGGACACAAACTGTGTCTATGTTTAAGAACACTATTGACTTAAAAGCAATAGGACTAGACACTCTAGTGGCAAAGGTAGAAGCATTGGAGCTGGATGAAAAGACAAGAAACAAAAGTGTGAAAGCACCTATAGCTCCTTATCAATTCAAAGAATTGAAAAGTACTGTAAGTGCATTCATCTCCAATGAAGATGAAGACAAATCTTATGATGAGAGTGAACATGAAGAAGAGACAAGTTTTTATGCTGCAAAGTCTTCAAATTCAAGTACTCACAACAATCAGCACAAAAAGACTAAAGGAAAAGCTGATGATTCCAAAACCAAAAAGAATAACAATCAAACAGAACCAATTACTATGGTTCTGGAGTCTGAAGAACAGAAAGCTGCCTTTGCAGCCTTCAATTCAAGCTTTCAGGCTTATCTAGGAAACACCTTGACCCCTTCTCACTTTTGTCAACAAGATCTAGAAAAACTTCATCCTGATGAGGTAGAAGAGATGGATCTACAATGGCAAATGGCAATGATCACCTATAGAGCCAAGATGTGAATGAAAAGAAACAAAGGACTGTCTGTTGGAGGAAGATCAATAAAAATAGGTCTAGATAAGTCCAAAGTAAGATGCTTTAAATGCAATTTATATAGACACTAAGGGAGTGCAATATCAACCAACAACAGTCAACTGACTCAAGACAACCTAGTCAAAAGAACTTTACACAACCTCAATTAACCAATGCATCCCCACCAACAACAAACAATACAGCAGGTATCACTAATGCTAAAGAAACTGGTCTAATCATTTTGCAGGATGGTACTTGTGACTGGAGCTTGTATGAAAAGGAAGTATTTGCAGGGAATCAAGCTTTAATGGCCAACATGGAAAACAAAGTTCCTCCAATAGCAGCTGAGGTAAGAGAAAGGTTGTGTTCTCCCACTTGCATAGATGAAGTAGAAATATATAGAACACATGCTCAATAATTGGCTGATAAAGTAAAAGAAACACTATTTTTAAATGAATCTCATGTTAGAGAACACAAACTTTATCAAGTCAAAATTATTTTTTTACAAAAGGATTTCGATAAAATTGTATTTGAAAATTACAATCTAAAAGCACAAGTTGGGCATCTGACTACATCTTTAACCAAGTCTATGTCAGATCATGCATCTACTGAGGTAAAACTGCAGAAATTCCAATTTTCATCACAACAGTATGAGAAACTATTAAACTCTCACATTGATTCAAAGAACAAGTCAGGATTGGGATTTCATGCAGTTCCACCACGAGTGAATGATAACTATACTTCTTTGCCCGAGTCCACGACCAAAAGTTTATCTAATCACTTTGTGTCCTCAACAGATAAAAATAATAGTAATGTAACTAATGACACTGAATTATATGAATCTGATTCATCAGAATTAGAACACTCAAATCAAAGTAAATCAGAATTTGATTATGATAACTGTGATGACTTGCATGATGATGATAAGTCTGATAATGCTAGTTTGTATAAGGGTAAAACTGTTTTAACTAAATACTCAGTCCTAAAGGTACTGAATGAACTTAAACTACCCTATCCACCAAAACAAAGAAACCTGCTGAAGACAATCTACACAAGGATTGAGCAACTAAATGAAGGCATACATGCCTTCAATAAACTAAACAAGAAAAAGCTAGCAAATAGACCTCAGAAGAAAAGTTCGTGACTTCAGCAGATCATCTGCGGAAGAAGTCTGTGAGATCCACAGAAGTCATACGAAATAAGCAAGAAATTGCTCAATCATCATCAAGCAAAGACAAAGCTCAGAAGAAGTACTTGTAGGCTAAACAAGAACCCTTTGACATCATGTCAGGTAGAGGTAAGATATCATCACCAGCAAAGTTGGACAAAGAACTGAAGAACCATAAGGTTTCAACTAAGAAAAAGTCTAAGGCTGCATCAGACAGTGATGCTGAAGAAAAATACTGTAAATGGTGTGACATGCACAATCACAGTACAGAAGATTGCTTCTTTAGCAGCTATTGCTCAATATGTAATATAAACAATCACATGACTGCAGATTGTTACTTCAACAAATATTATGCAATATGCAACAAAAACAACCATTATACCAAGGAATGCTTTTTCAACAAGAAGAACAAAACAAAGATCCTCAAGAAGAAGGAAGTAGATACCTCTGAGTCAGACTCATAATCTTCTGAGGATGATAATTGTAAAGGTCCAAAAAAAAGAAACAACAACAAAAATAAGAAATTACTAAGACAAAAAGAATAGTTACTGAGGTGCAAATAAATAAAAGGAAGGAAAAACAACAAGTGTAAAGAAATACACCCCATAAAAAGATATCACTAGAGGAGGATGATGATTTCTTTGATCATTTTGACAAAGGCAATAATTTGCCTCAGTCCAAATCAAAGGATTCAGAAATATTTTCTGAACAATCTTCATCCATAACATCAAAGAGGAAGTCTTCAACAGAACGAATGACTGACCAAATCAGTATTACATAAGATGAAAACACCTCATCATTATCACCAAAAACATCCTCACCCACAATAACACATAATGAATTAATTGACATCAAAACTAAGTTAGAAACTTCAACACTCAGTCATGAGAAAGTCACTATATTAGATAACAATGGCAAGCCCAAGACCATCAAGGCTTGGGCTCCTAAGTCTAACTAAGTTTATACTGTTTGCAGGAACATCTAAGGAGGGCTGACAACAAGTGGTATGTTGACAGTGGCTGTTCCAGACATATGACAATAAACTGTACCCTCTTGGAGGACTTCAAACATAAAAATGCTTCAGGATAAGAAGGGAGGTAAAATCACTGGTGAATGAATGGTAACAAATAAAGTTTTAAAGTTTGATAAAGTTAATTTTTGTGAAAAGTTACAGTTTAATTTACTAAGTGTATCTCAAATCTATGACCAACACTATACTGCTTTCTTTGATAACTCTGATTGTTACATTCTTAAGCCAGGTTTCAAAATTCCGGAAGACTGGATCCTTCTTAAAGCACCAAGAAAAGGTAACACCTAAGTGTTGAACATGAACAACACAACACTAACGAGAAAGAGAAAGAGCAAGAGCAAGAGCAAGTAGTAAGTAGCAAGAGAAAGATGAATTGATTTAATCAAGCAAGAATATAGCAGCAGTGATCATAAGCAACAGTCATTGAGGACCCGATTATTCAAGACATCATCGGAGCGACAGGTTTATTGTTGAGAGAAAGAAAGAAATTGAAGGTCAGCGTTAAAGCAGGAAGAAGCAAGCAACCAACAAACTTGGAGAATTAATTATAGGTTTTAATTGTTAAAAAAAGAATATACATAACAATCAATACACAACATCAGTATCATTTACAGCAAAACTTCAATAGCAACAAGAAAGCATTACGATCATCATTCGTTAACACTTGTGGTTTGATTATTCTTACATTCTGTTTGTTCTATTGTTTAATTGATTTCTAGTTTGATAATCGCTTAAATAGCAAGTATTGATAATTCCGCGATCAATACTTATTCAAATTAATACTGATAATTCCTGAACGATCCTTGGATTCACATGTGTGGTTCAAGCTACGACACTAAACAAGTTTAGCTTCAGATTGGTTCTCATTTGTTAGTATTTTCTCTTTATTCTAAATATCATCGTGCTCTTCTTATTTTGTTGCTCTTAACCATAAAATCATATGTATTTCAAGTTGATCCAAAAACCTAATTATCCGATAATAATAGCTACCATACTTCCGATACACCTGCTTTGGATGAGGTTTGAATGTTAACGAGAAACTAGCACCCGAACGTTGCGGCGGGAGCATATGATGACTTTAACGTGATTAAGCGTATGTTTGTGAATTTCCTTAGCCTTGTTGTGATAGTGAAATTAATATGGCTGAGTACATAAACTAAAATATAAAATTATTTTGAATCGTTTATAGATATTGAAATACAAATAAAAGTTATTTTGAATCGTTTAAAAGGTTTATATATCGGCAAACAGAAAGGGAAGGATAAGATGGGTTCCATGGTCAAAGATGAAGGTGCTCGGTGGCGGCGGCAGATAGATCGAATATAACAGATGGAAGGTTGCGCTGTTTGAGCATGCTTGGGATTTGACCAGATCCGAGTATACTGAGGTTAGTTTCTACATGTTCCACACCAATCTGTTTGAGCATTTGAGTCTGGTGTGGTTTCTGTTGATCTAGAGTTTCTATCAGTCAATTCTGGTGGTATTGATGGCCGAAAGTGTACGGTGATGGTGGCTTTGAGGGTTTTTACAACACAAGTAAACCGACTGCTATTTAGACTTTTGGAGTTTTAAATTTTTATCTTTTTTGTTCTTCCAGCAAGTATCCTGTAACCCAATTCACGTAAGTAAAAAAGTTATAAAAAAAAGAAAATATGACATGTGAACGAATCAAAGTGTGACACGTGGACAAATAAGGTGTTGGTACTGTAGTTATCGACATCTTGGTTTAATATGTATTATATAATTTCAAGCCTCATTTAATACATAAATCATAACCATATTAGAAATATATTAGTTTGATAGCTCTGTTTTTTAGATATTCTTATTAATAAATTAAAATAACATAAACATATATAAAAAGAAATAATATGTGGTGTCTAAAAATAATATATGTTATTATCAGATCATTTGTAATGGGACGTGATAGGTCATTACATCAGTTCTTATCATGATTTAACACCGCACCTTAGGTGTGATGGACTCTTCCATGACCGATATTATAGGTATAATGAAAGATTTTTGTTCATTATTTTTTATTTTGACCACTAATCATAATATTACACCTCATCATCTCTTTTTAGTTAAATCTCAAATCAAACACCATTATACCATATAGGCTATCAAGGATACTCACAACATTTAACGTTTCATTCATTGCCACATTGGCGCCACATCAGTCTCCAGTTCCCCACCACTCCTATGTGAAATTGTTTTCTCCAATCAATTTACACTTCACCGCTTATTATTTTGTAATTATTACTATAGTCATGTGTCGAGTGTGAGCTATGACCCTGCTAGCGGTAGTATCGCGCTACTAATGGCTCACGGCGTCGTATTCCATGCGTGAATGCCACATGACTTGCAGCAAGAACCATGGGAACCATTCCAAATGTTGAATATGAGGACCTCTCGCGAACCAATTTTGGAGTTGCATTTGTGTTCGCATGTCTATCAGGCGACGCATTGGTTCAAGAAATTTCCAACCTAGAAACCCCGTTTCTACACCGCCCCTGTGCGCGGGTAGATGCTAGTGTAAAATACAACATAAGAATTTAATATGTGATACTTGTACATATAAACCAAGTAAACATTTGTTCCTAAACCAATGTGAGACTAAATATAATTCTCTTAGAATTCTCATCAAGTTCACGCAACAATTTGAGATTTCAACATCTTATTCAATCCCACACCGGACTAAACTCGTGTAAGCTCCAATACATAATAATGACTTTGATTTAAAGGGCGTGTTATAGTTAAACCCATTGGTTATTGGGCACTCTCTTCTTTTCTATCTCCCTTTATATACACACACATATATAAAGAGAGGTAGAGAAAGAATGGTGTCCTAATAATCCTAATGGGTGTATGAATAACTGTAAGGCTTATAATTAAAGGCTAATGCAACCAAAGCATCCAAAGAGCTCTCAGCATGCATGCATGAAGTACAGAGTAAAGTTACTTCGGAAATTTTACACAACTCAAAGGAAATAAGCTAAGTGTAAAATCTTCCGAAGCCAAATGACAAAATCTTGCAAAGCCAAAGATCAAGTCTTCCGAAGCTTCAGAGACAAAGTCTTTCGAAGCTTCAGAGACAAAGTCTTCCGAAGCCAAAGACTGATTTCTTCCGAAGACAAAGAAGACATGCTTTCTTAGATCACCTTTTGACAAAGCTGAACAACTTTTCGCTGCCACTCTGAAGACTCACCAACTTATATGAGTTGGTGAAAAGGTTCATGCTTTTGTTAACTGTAGATTATGGTCATTGGTCTGTAACTTTCTACTTTTGTACCTTTTATCCTTTTTGTAATATATTAGGATGTGAGCTATGGCATGTTATAGTCACTAGTCAAAAGGCAATCTACCTGTTGCCTTTACATTGACCTTGTTGTCTAGATTAGTGTTTCCAACTGGCTTACAAAGTATAGCCACCTATAGAATGTAGTATCAAGTGCCTCAAGTACTTGTATCTTTCTTTATGCTTTGTAATACTTATAAGAGAACTTGAGTGCAATATACATCATTCTTGAAAACCAGTATTATCTTGTTGTTGTTCTTGTCCTGTCTCATATTTACTTGTGTTTACTTAGTATCATCAATACAAACCCGGTTCTCTATTTGATTTGTTAAGTGTTTTAAGTCTTTTCTCATTGTGAAACTGTTGCATTGACCCCATTCAACGGTCCTACAATAACCAAAGCCATGTGTTATTGAATATTGACTAAATTAATTATTTTTGGGTTTTGAATTATATTTTAATCGATAAGTAAGATCTGATTTTTAATTGTCCGTTTACATTTTTTTATAATTAAATTGTTAAAGAAAAACTCCATATCTTATGTATTTTGTTAATCAAATGTTAAAAAAATACTTTATTTGTTCAACTATTTATTATTTTGTGTTTTTAGACCGTTATATATGGACAATGTCATTAAATATTAACTAAATTTCCTGAATATTCCGTAGCATGCTACTGAAAATCAAAGAACACGATTTCTCTTCAAAAACTAGAAATCAGTTTTATTCATTTTTTATTTGTATGATTTCTTCAAGTCCTATGATGAACCAGAAGTCGAAGAACAAGGAATTGATCGACATAAATCGAAGAACATAAACAACATGATTTTTTTCAATTCCTATGAGATTCTTCATCGTTTATACAATTTCCATCAAATCCAAGGTATGTAAAAATTAATTTCTCATGAATCTCAAACAATGTTCAAGGTTTTCTTATACAAAACTAAGAACACAAATATTATGAGGAATACGATGTTACATATACATAGCTCTATTATTACATATGTGTAACTATGTATTACACATAAATATATATATCTGTTATTACATATATGTAGTTCTATTATTACACATACGTAATATGTAACTATGTTGTTACATATAAGTGACATAATTGCTTTGTCCTTTTAATCATAGAGTAAACTAATCTCGTACACTGGCCAACAACAAAGCTAAAGCCGAAGGAAAAACATAAAGAAGATAAAGTTGAAGAAATTTTAGAAATCGACTAATTAGATTATAAAGTTTTCTTATATATTTTATAGAAATCCAATTGACTTAAGTTTGTGTTTTTTTTTAAAAATTTTATAGAAAACCAATTGACTTCAATTTGTGAGGCTTGGTGGAGTAAGTTTTAGAGTGCTCTCACACATTTCTTTATTGAATTCATTCCTATTCTATTAATAGAGCGTTAGACTAGCGATGCTTGCTTCAAAAGGAATCCAACTAAAGATTGAAAGTGTGATCAATCAATAGACATTTAGCTAATAAGCCGATGGATAACCCGACCCCTTGTTGTTTGAAAAATCCCACACTTTAATTGGTATTTTTTTTTCATGAAAGCTATCCCTTTGTCTCCGTGTTTTCACATCAAAGATTAAACAATTCCACAAATCAAGGTTTTCACGTTTTGTGATACTGCTTTTTGTGATTTTTTTAGTTTATTTAATCTACATATATGTAAGTTAATTGTTTATATATATGTAAGTCAATCCTTAACATATGTGTAAATGTTTGACAAACGTTAATGTTTGGTTTATTTATCAATGAATACCTTTTATATTCAATAATTTTATATGAACCTCATCATATTTTACTAAAAGAATGCCCATGCGATGCAACATGGAAATATAACACACTAACACTTACATGACAATGATAAAGGAATTGATCAACAATAAATTGATAAAATATCATCTAGATTTAAAAGTTTAATAAAAATTGATAATAAAAATAATATCAAATTAAATAAAATAAATCAATTTTGAAATTTTAGTTAAAAAGAAAATTGATTGATTATAATTAGATTTCATAAAGAAAACAACTTACTCTTTTAAATTCTTAAAAAATAATGTATAAAAACAATACCGTCATCATCAAATGTATTATAATATTGTATGTGTATGCATGTGTATATATATAGAAGATATATAGATATATCATACATGCAGAAGAAAGAAGCATAGTATATGAAGAGTTCAAAGACATCTACTTTTAAATATATATTAAAGATTAAAATTAGTTAATTTAGTTGATAGTTATCTAGATAATTATATTCAAACCTCATCATATTTTATACTGTGTAGGTATAACAAAATTGTTTCTAATCATAACGTTCTATTAACTATTTGAAAATTGACTATTAAGGAAAATTTTTTAAAGAGAATGCTAACAAGGAATGCTTTCACTTTCTATTTTGTATTGTATATAAGAAGACGTCAATAGGGTAACGATGATGTAATCCTTTTGTCAGCATTAGTATAGATATTTCAGCCATTGTTTTTTCCATCCCCCGACCAAACACTACCGAATCTTTTGTATTGTCGCTTTTAAGTTTTAAATTTATTAGTTTTAGCTATATAAAATTCTAAAAAAAGGATTTGAAAATTATATCGTATGCCTTTTCTCATAAATACATAAATAAATCTAGCATAAATAGTATAAAATTTTTAGAGTAAATTGTCGTTTTCTTATTTGTGATCTGGTCATATATGTCATTTTCATTAAAGAAATGTATTTTCTTGCATTTGTCTTCCAAAAATTTGAAAAAGTTAATATTTTCATACAAAAATATTAGCGTCATTATTTTAAAATATTAAATATTCAATATTAAAATGATACTTATGCAAATTTTCATATAAAAACAATATTCTAATTTATGTTTACATAATAAAATTTCATCCACGAGATTCATATTTTTGGATTGAAATGCAAATTTTTTCGAACCTTGAGGAAACAATTGTAAGAAAAAATTGGAGAAGCATTGGGAACCCCAATTTCTTTCTTCAGAGCCGTTTCTTTTCCCGTCTCATATTTTTGGATAAAAATAACAAATGTGACCAAATCATTGAGAGGAAAACGGCAATTCACTCAAACTTTTGTTTAGACTTTTACACTTGTGATACTATATTTATAAGTTAATAGGGGTTGATTTTATCTGCATTTTCTTTTTATAAATAACCAAGGCTTTTGAACAAATAATCATAACTTTGTTACATCATTTATATAAATGAATATTAAATACAAAAAGATATTTACAAAAACAAAATTGAAATTTGCATATCAAAAGCTAGACGTCTTTGAGAAAATTTTAAAACGTTATTTTCAAGAAACTATGATTCTATGCTTTGGATGATATAGAAAAGTAGTAGTAGATTGGTCCATACAAATTCAATAGAAGATAAGTCAAGAGTCAAGAACGTAGATTTGCTTATTTAGAGTTTTTATACGTTTCAACATGTTTTTTACAAGAAAATCGAGAAATATACCAATTAAAATATCTCTGTTAATGTATGATTGGTTTGCATAGAGCCTAAGAAACCAATAAATTAAGTATTTTAAGAAAACAACCTTTTAAACTTAATCTTAAGAACAATGGATAACAAGGATGACGAGTAACCAATGTACATTCGCTTTATACATATCAACATGGATCTCATGTTGATCTTCAATAAAATATGCTAGTCACTTTAAGACACCTAGAAGTTGTGAGGACTAGAGGCAAGCTTTCTTCAAAACTTTATTCTCACTATAAAACATAAAAGACTACAAGTAAAAGTATTAATCTTTTTACCTAAGAATGTGCTTTTTTGAGCCTTTCGTTGCACCTTTATGTAATACATAAACCAAAACGAAGTTGAAACGCCCCCTTAAGGAGCACTTAGTTATTGGTAGAAATATAGGAAAGAGAATGACATCCAATATAATAATGTACTCTTGTTTTTCAATATTATAATGACATTACAATACACTATTAGGAAAGTGTAATGCTCCTCTTGAGAACAATGATTCGAGCTCCGCATGTGACGGAATCATATAAATTAATTATGTTTTAAACTAAAGGTAGATTAGATGTGTGTGTGAGTTTTTGCTCTAAATAAGTTAATAAATAAATAAATGAAGAAGAAAAATAACCACCATCGTACAACCAAATGGCTAGAGCAGGACAAGTTCCTCTATAGTATTATAATTCGACAAGTAATTTTTGTTTATGTAATTTATATATGTTAATAAAGATCAAACAGCTTGAAAGAGTATGGCTACCTTTTCCCACTTCTTTTATCTTCATTTTAATTAATACAACATAGATACATACATATATACATATAAATAAACATGTATAATACCACTTGTGAAGGAACCCTTTTTGTACGCATCTTATAAACACACACTACCCCAATAACACATAAAGTGTGCCACCAAAGCACCCATTATTCATTTGATCACAATTTAAAATGGAGATATGCAAACACGCCATAAAATGTGGATTTATTATTGTAGTATGAAATTATATTATTCCTAAGTATGTTTGAGATATTTAGAATGTTGCATCACTCATCTATTTAAAGTGAAGATATGTCTACTATGATCGGGAATTATCTTGGTTATTTCAAAAAATAACATCTTCGTAGCACTTTACATTAAGATCTTTTTAAAATCTTCATATATCAAGTATAAGTTTTTCGTTGTTCGTGTGCATTTTAGTATGTTCTCGACAACCATTTAGTGATTCTATCATGGTGTTTTTTTAGCATGTGCTCATCATGCCTAAGGCATACGAAAGACATTTGATCTAATGCAAGATGCCATACATAATGAAACAAATTGTAGAAGCACATGACATCAAATTCATTCATTTTATCCCATTACTCGAGCCGGACTTATTAAATATTGTTCGATGTGACAATGAATAAACTCATTGATCTGCATCTTATATTGTTTCAAGACCTTGACAGTATGTATACTTGATCTGGCTCAAGCTAATAAGTCGTGCATATCGTATTTATAGATATTTATTGTTAAAATGACTTGATGAAGATCTTTGATTAGAAACCATTTTCTAGGCCAAGACTTAATCAGGTTTTCCAAGGCGAGAATATTGATGAGTAGTATGTTATTTGCATAGAGGATCTAAAATATGATTATTTGTAATTTCATGGTTTATCTATGCTAGATTTATTCACCAAATTAGCTTCATGAACTTCTTTTAACCCATAAACACCTTTCTTATGTTTGCACACATAATTATCATAGTATACATGGCTAGCATAAACTTTACAACCTAACTATATAGACGTCTCTATTAATATAATATATTATGAAAAGCCATTTTGATGTATGGTTCTCATGGGGAATTGTTGGTAATGATATGTATAAGATAACTATCATATATGTTGAAGAGTTAATTTTAATTTTACTCCCTAAGATTTGATTAAAGTAATTATTTTTCTTCAAATACTAAAAACATCAATTTACCTTCAAAAGTTTTATAAGTTGTTTCAACTTCACTTCAAATGTTTTACTATTTTGGATAAAGTTGAAACAACTACTATAACTTTTGGATTAAAATTGAAACAATATATGAAACTTTTGAAGGAAATTGATGTTTTTAATATTTTGAAGGAAAATAGTTATTTTTAACAAGCCTTAAGGAGTAAAATCGAACTTAACTCTATATTGAATTTATTTTATTTAATTTATCATAAACTTAAAATTATCACCAACGTAGAACCGGTATGATTTTTTAGATACTTTAAAATTTGTTTTGATGATGAGATTGAATCTGTGTATCAGAGTGACGGAAATCCCATAAAAAAGAATTCAACCGTTAATATTTTAATCACGATCCCGAGATGCCTATGAAAGAAACTCATTAGTAATCATGACATATTTTTACCGGTGAACACACATACATTTTACTATACACGTACTCGATCTACTTTTAAGATCATCACAGCAACACTCGCAGCAGTTGAAAACACAACTATTTCGTTAAAAAGTATATCATTTTATTAACAGAATGTTCAGAGAACTAGTAATTTAATATCGAAGACAAAAACCTCTCCCCGTGAGAGGTCATCCTCATGGAAATGATTTTGATAATAAACAAAAGATCATAGCCGGCAACCAAAAATATAAATACAAAAAGAAAGAGATGAAGACTAGAAAACAAAGCTAAATATATAAATGATGGTTTAGGAAGATATAGGTGTTCAAAAAGGTTATCCTAGTAAAAATAATAAGCTGGACATGCAAACGGTAGTTAGGATTTACCTTTCCATATGAATTCTTTTACAATATAATAATAATGATGATAGTTTAAAGCAAATTTGTATAAACCTAACCATCTAACAAGATTGAATTAGAATCGGAATAAATGCTTAATGATATCGATTTAGTGCATGCATTGTTGTTGTGGAAATCCAAGCTTGTGGTTACTGGCGAGAGTCGGATGTAGTTCACGGGTGAGAATCTGAGCAAAAACTACTAGAAAAACAATGTATCAAGACATGAAAAGAATATCATGGCGGGCAGTAGATATTACAAATTTTAAAGTAAAGTGGTAATCTTATAAAAGTTAAAGAGGTTTATGATGAAGTTAGTCTTAGAGTACATATTATTTATTACAAAATTAGAACCACGTCATCTAAACATACAACTTTTCAAACTAGATCCTAAAGTTACGACTAGAACCACATGGACTATTATTAATTTAACTATAAAGAAAATGAATTAACGTATCTTACCACTTAGGCTTAGGGATGTAAATTGAGAATCTAATTGTTAAAATTTCAAATCAAGTTGAGCTTAGTCTAAATTTAAATATGTTTAAAAGACAAATCTGAGTGCAAACTTCGTTTATTAAGCTTAACTAGGCTCGTAAACTATACACTTTGTTTACTTGTATAAATATGACAATTTTATTTAATATTATGAATATACAATAAGTAAAAATTATTATTATATAAAGTTATGATAATAGTAACTAAATAGTATACGTTGTGCTATATATACATATGCACACATAATTACGGTCATAAATATAAAAAAAAATGAAACATGAATTTAAAAATAATATTCATAAATAATAAAAGTGCCGAATTTGGATAGAGAACATTACTCATGAGCAACGTTTGAGCTTTAGCTATCAAAGTTGAAATGAACTTGAACAGAATTAGGTTAACCGAGTCTGGTTCTTATTTCAAGAATCTCTAATTTGACGAGGTTAGATACGAATACACAAAATGCAATAATAATATCAGTTTGAGACGAGTATTAGTAATTCTAGTCTTACATTTGATTATAAAACCAGGTTTCATATACTCTTACTCCTTAATATATATCAGGTTTACCCTTTAATTTGCTAAATATTACCCACTAGGATTCCCAGGTATATCTCTTTATCATTCCATTTCTAAATAATTTTTAGGAGGAATCACATATATATACCATTATAAACTTGTAAAATTATTTATATTTCTCAAAACACAACGGACAATATACAATGATCTTTAAATATGATTCGAAGAAATATATAATTTTATAAATTCAAAAAAGTATAAGAAGTTACCTCATAATTTTATAATTAGAAAACCAGATACATGATAACAAAAAGGTTAGTAGAATATTAGTTTTCTTATGTGGACACTATTGCAATATTGAATATTGTTACGGTAGTCAAGTGTAAATATCCAAGTGAACCCATGGGTACCACGTCAGCCATAGCGAATCGTAATGCAATGTACCACCACGTCACGATGATCATACGATGACATCATCCAAATATTTAACGAAAACTAATACCCATATCTCAAGTTAACTCCCATGTGGGCCCTCATGGGCCGCTCACCCGTATTCATTTGACCCTCACCCTCGGGTATAAATACACCACATTTTATCATTAATTCTCACCCAAATTCAAACACAAAATTTCATCAATCATAAGCAATGTCCGCTGATCCTCGTACTGTCGTTCGAAAGTTCCTTGCTAGACCTCAACATGAAGGCGCCGGAGCCGTTGTTAGACGCAGCATCGGCCGGTCTGTAACGCAGTTTAATTCGGTTCAATTCGATTCGTTTGTGAAAAGACTTGTGTAGTTGTATAGTTATATGATATGGGTCGTTTGATTTTTTTTTTTTTGGTTTTCTGCAGGTTTGAGCTCAAGTACTTTGACCCTTTCCTTGTTCTTGATGAATTCTCCAGTGGGTCGCGCTCTTTATCGCTGTTTTCTTGTTTTTGTATTGGATTTTCTTTGGTTTTATTGGGACTCAGGGGTGAAATGTTGGTTATTGATGGTTAATTAACTAAATTTTATGTGTGATTTGCAGTAACTGCTCCTGCTGGATTTCCTGATCATCCACATAGAGGTTTGTTTATCTTTAATATTCTTTATGTTGTGTAATCACCAATTTACCTGCAAATTCGTCGGCCAATTTGATAATTTGCTTCATTCTCACGCTCTGATGTTCTTGACACTTGATGTTCTTTATCCATCTTTGTGTTTGTTTAAACAGGATTCGAGACTGTCACGTACATGTTACAGGTATAATTCTACACATTGGTGTATATACAAATATGTTGAATGTAAAAGGCTGATAAAGTTCATTGTATTGATTATCGTGATAACATTTTGCATTGAACGCGATGTCTCTATGTTGTTCACACCCACCAACCTTGTTGCACTACTCTCCCTAAAATCCAAACACACTAGAAAGAACGTATTTGTCTTTGTGTCACTTTAGTGCTCCAGTGAAAACAGCACTTGTGTTTTTATGCTCTTTTCCCTAATGGGTTTGAATGCTTCTTTGAATCTAAGCCAGTTTAGTTGCAAATATATGTATATGTACATATTTGTCTCTAGTATCTTTGACCTTCTAGATAAAGTACTTAGATGGTTATAACATGTAACTTTTCTTGTTGGATTAGAGAATTATGACAGCAATGTAGAAGAGGTAGTTCTGAATGGTTCTTTTGTTGATCTTGATTGTTATGACATCCATTTCATTGGCATTAATAAAATTTATTTTGATGGTGATTTTGCATACATTATTCAGCACTTGTTTTAGTGGTAAACAGAATTTTTAAATAGTGTTGACTTTAGAAAGTTATATGTATATCTTTCAATTTAAAATTGGGAATAGTTGGGAGTTCATGAATCATGATAATCCAGGTGATGATCTTTTGATGATATGGGTTTAGTGGGGCTAAAAAGGTTTGAAAAAATGGATTAATGATAACTGTGGTCAACTACAGGGATCTGTGACACATGAAGACTTTGAGGGGCACAAAGGCACCATTGGAGTTGGTGATTTGCAATGGATGACTGCTGGAAGAGGAATTGTGCATTCTGAAATGCCTGCTTCTCATGGCACTCAAAAAGGCTTGCAGTTATGGATCAACCTCTCATCTAGACATAAGATGTAAGGACATCGAGCCTTATCACTTCACACGCCCCCGTTTTTGTGCGGGGCGGGCCCACGATTTCCTCGATCAGTGTGGCTCACGGCCCAACCACGAGGTTTTACCCTAGTGTTTTAAAAACCAGACTGATTCTCGGTCCAACTGATTGTGCAGTACAGTTTTAAAAATATTATTATAGACCTTCACGTGTGCTCTAAGTACAAGCATGCCTAGGCTATCTTTATTAAAAAAAGTTAGTAACTTTTTGTTCATATGTTAATTATACATTGCACTGAATATACTAATCATAATTATGAACAGGATTGAGCCAAGGTATCAAGAGATTGCAAGTACAGATATTGCAGAAGCTAGTGAAGATGGAGTCACTGTCAGAGTTATAGCAGGTGAAAGTTTAGGAATAAAGTCTCCAATATACACAAGAACACCCACCATGTTTCTTGATATCACACTCGAACCCGGGGCCCATATGCAGCAACCTGTGCCCGAGTCATGGAACGCGTTTGTATACGTGTTGGAAGGCGAAGGCGTGTTCGGGAAGTCGAGATCGTCTTCGACAACGGCTCACCATTTACTGCTTTTGGGTCCGGGTGACCGGCTCATGGCATGGAACAGGTCATCTAAACTGTTGAGGTTCATATTGGTGGGGGGTGAACCCATTGGTCAACCAGTGGTTCAGTGGGGTCCCTTTGTGATGAACACACAAGAAGAGATTGACCAAACGATTCAAGATTATGAGAATTTTGAAAATGGGTTTGAGAAAGCAAGGTGTTGGAGATCTGAAGCTACACAAGATCAGGAGTTTTAGATATTAGTGTTAATTCTTTTTTTATTTTTGTATTGGGTTTCAGAAATAATATAGATAATTAAATGTCTAGCTCTTTCAATGAATGATTTTTAAATTAAAGATTCTTCATCCTTTTTTATTATTCATCTATTGAGTTTAAATAATGATATAAAAAACTACAAATTTAACTTCTGTTGGTTTCACACATTAAGTTTAAATTAAGCTTGCTTGCTCTTATTGTTTAACAGAGTATTAATATGTTTCCTTAATTTTTTAAGTGGGATTAACCTTCTTAATTAAAAAAATAAAAATGTGGGGGGTTTTTTTTAATTAAAGGGCAAAATAGACTTATTGGATGAAACCACAAACTTTTGATATCTTTTGGGAATCTAAGTTATTTTTTTTTCTAATTCTAAATGATACTTTTTTCCAATATCATGATTGAGCTTCTAGAAGAGTTGGTGGGCTCATATTTGTTGCAAAAATGGTTCTTGAATAATTTCATAGAAGTGGAAAGACTTGCGGGACATACGAGTACGACATCCGGTTAACAAGTGCTTATCAATTCCTACGATACTCTCTTTAAAAATTCAACAATTTCATAATTCTATTTTTGTATAATCAAATAAGATATTAATGAAGTTTTTATATGATAATCATTTGAGTCATTATCTATCAAACGTTATGTCCAAGCAAAACTAAACGAACTTAGGCTAACGTGTAACATTTATAAATCACACACGTATGTTAATCTAGAAAAATGAAGATAGGACACACCGGAATGGTTAAACGCATGTTACACCTAGAGGTTCACTCAAAAAAGTTTTTTTTTTCTCTCTTTTTATCTCTAATTCTTCTCAAGATACGCTAAGAAATGACTGTCTTATCCACCAAAATCTTCTAGTCTTCATGGAAAGCTTCAAGATACACTACTTAAGATGTATTATTGCTTGAAGAATACGGACTCCTACGGTCAAAGGGATGTGTATTAGATATAAGATTATCTATTTGTATGGATAAACGTGACTGTAAAAGATAAACATGATCCATCCTATGCATAGATCGATATGCATGACCTGTTTGAGGTTATCATGTTATCATATATAATAGGTGTGTGTAAGAGTTGTATGTTGATTGTGTTTCCTTTACCTATATAGCTTATTAATGTAAGAAATTTCACATAAAGAAAAATTCCAATTAGAAAATTGGATATTTGTGACCGCCAACACAGGATAGCGACCGATTTTGCAAATTTAGCGATGACTTTCAGTACTCCGGTCGCAAAAAATAGTTACAAATTAACGAAAAATAGTTACAAATCAATAACAAAATAGCTAGAATTAATACATTGAAAACGAACTATAAATATAGTTACAAAAAGTAATTACAAATCAATAACAAAAAAGCTAAAATTAATACATTAAAAACGAACTATAAATATTAATCTCAAATCGGTAGCAAATTAACGCCTAACTATCATTGCAAATCAGTTGCAAAAGAACATAAAATAATATAACATATAATTTAATATAACATCAGTTGCAAAACAGTAACAAAATTTACGGCCAACTAAATTCAATCACAAATCAGTGACTTAAGAGAAAAGTTGTATGTAAATTAAATTTTGAATGTTTGTCACAAAAGATCGTAAACTTGAAACCTAGCTGCCTATGCATGGTTGAAGAAAGTGAAAGTAAAATCATAAAAGGTTGATTATTTTTTGTTTTCCGACTGTTTTACGACCGAAAAAACCGTCTAAAATTGTCAGTTTTCTAGTAGTGTATAAAAATCTTATTTGATATGTTCTATTTAATCTAAGGATATTTTTAACTTTAACTGTACGTGTTCTCCAACATCATGTCTGGCTAATCTCTAGTTACCAAACCGAGTAGGGTTTTGTTTGTATCTTGTATTAACGTTTAATATTTTAAAGTTATCAATGCAATTCTATCGATTAGATATGTGCAAACGTTATGTCTTTCCATGTTTATTATAAATTGCTCTACTAGATAATTTTATTTTAAAACGATATTATTGAAAATGTTCATCTTAATTATATAAGGGGCTATAATGGGTGAACTGAGAAGTCGAGGATGAGAACGTTGTATATGATAGTCGGTGTTATTAACTGAGTTACAAATGTAGAAGTAATAATTAGTATTAATTTATTTATATTCTGGTTGATTTTGTATTAAGCTAGGATTGAGTTTGGTTATTTATATGATTATTTAATAGTGTCTGAGTTGTATTAAGATTAATATAAGTGTAGCATAAATAAGAGGTTATGATCATTGTATTGATGTGGTTTTCTTCATAACAATATTTTTACAGTCATGATGGGTTGTCTTTAAATTATCGGTGTATTTTTATGCTGACATAACGATTCCAGACCAATATATTATTGTAATTTTCCGGTTGTGCTATGATTATAGACTATTGATGTAGATACACATGATTCTTGCTCAAAAACTATTGTTAACATAATAAAGATCTTGTCTTAAATGTCTTGGTTTAAGCATCATTTCATATGATTATCTTGTGAGTTAACCTGAATGTAGTAGTGTTAACTATCATAAAACAATTTTTTTTACAATTCTTAAAAGTACTTGCTTGGTTTTCAAGTGAAATATAACGTATATTAATGATGTTTAAACTTTAAACCATTAATCACTTACCCATAAATCCATAATTAGGCTATAGATTACAATACCTTGAAAAGTATTAACATTTTGATGCTTAGTTTTACATATTTTAACAAATTTATGTAAACGTACGTCCGTCAACTTTTTCTTAACATTTCGATTCTTATTGTCACTTTATTTTTTATTTTTCTTTTTGCATTCTATAATTATTGGGTCTTACAATTAGCTTTGAAAACTCCTTGTGACCTGTCATGAATTGCTTAATAATTCATGGTTGTGACTTATCCAACGCATATTTATAAGAATTCCACATCGAACCTCATTCACCTCTATGGCTCTATGAAAACGACTTGAGAATATGGTGTTTAATTAAAGAGTACCTTGTAAAAGTAAAAGTCCTTTTAAATTGATTGATACTCTATTTTGATATTTTTACTTTATTGACGAAATGTATCATCTACTTTTCTAACGTGTTTATCTACTTCTATAGTTTGATTTTATTCCTATTAAATTTAATCTTCAAAGCCTTAAATTACAAACTTATAATTAAGTTTGTTGGTTTATATAACGATGGTTGATGCATTTATTTTAGTACAGAAATATATTATACCTCTATCAAAAAGTGTGCTCTCTTTTTTTATTACGTGTTTTTGATTTGCGTCATGAATCTTATTATGTCTTTCATTTTACAATATCTCTATTTTTCAATGGAACCTAATAAGTTATTATTAATTATATCTAACAGTAACAAATTTGTGTTTATCCTGCTTCTTTAAGTTCTTAGAGTATCCGTACTCGTCAAGGGTAAATAACACATGTTAAGCTAGTGAAAGCATTCTCCGACTGAGAACACTAGTCCTTCCATTTTTGAGGAAAATTTGGCCACCAAAACCGATGAGTTCTCACTGATTTATGGAGAAGATTTTGACCACCAAAACCGATGAGTTCTCACCGATTTATATGTACGCGTTCATTTTGCATTAGTTGTACATTGGTTATGGAAGGATAGGGAAATTAAATAGGAACTGTTACTAGTGAAATGAGAATAAAGAAGAAAATGGACAAAATGTACGTTGAATGATATACTTTTTAACGTCTCCTCTATTCAATCACAATTACGATGGATGTTTGCTAACCATTTCAAGTTGAATGTTTCTTATTTAATTCGATAGTTTTATTGTACAATAACCACCAAATATATAATTATTAGGGTGGTGGGGGCACCCACACCATACACACCACACCACACAACATACCCATCAATCATTAATTTGTCACATCACATCACACCACACCACACCACTCACATGCTTAGGGTTGTTTGGTAGTATCTGAATCAGCCTCTTAATGGTTAAGATGTTTGAATAGTTCAGCATTTAATGGTTCAAACTGTTTGTTTCGGGAGCAAATGTCTGAATGGTTCAGACATTTGCCTCTGAATGGTTAAGCATTATACTAATGTTGAAAGGTTAAGAGGTCTAATGCTGAATGGTTCAGACCTCTTATTTGAATTGATCAGACATTTGTCTTTGAATAGTTAAGTGATATACTAGCTCATAATGGTTCAGACATCTTAATGGTTCAGCACTTAATGGTTCAGACCTCTTATTGGTTCAGCACTTAATCATTTAAAGTTTGCCAAACAGTCTCTTAAATTGGTGGCGGCGGTGTTGCCATACCATGTCACACTACATCACTATTCCACACACACACAAACAACAAACAAAAACCATGGCGAGAACATGCCATTCCTATGAAAATTTACGGTGTGAAGGGGGGTGGCGACGGTGGTGCCGAGCGGCGCCAAGAATCGATGTGGCCTCATGGCACCTGCGCCCCCTGCCCTTAGCCATTAGATTATCTCTAAATAACTAACACTATTGAAAAGAAAGGAGGAGAAAAATCACTCATAACAAGAATTTGAAAAAAATAAATAAATAGAAAAACGTCTCAACATCAATGTAAATACATAGATCTTTCTTGCTTGACTTGTCATATTTTATGTTATCTACACACTTCAACTTTTAAAATACACACTCCTTCAAATTAACCTCCAGGATTCAATCTACCTTAACCCAAAACAATACTTAAGAAATAATAAGCTTAATCTTTTAACAAAAATTCATTTCTAGCTTTTTCTTTCAAACTATGAAGTTTCAAATAAAGATTTAGTACGTAAACGATCCTTCCTATGTAGGGTTGTTCAATATTCGAATCGGATTCGAAAAACTCGAAATTCGATTCGATTCGAGTAAAAAATCACTGATTCGAAATTCGATTCGAATTTTCAAATTTCAAATTCGATTCGAGGTCTGATTATCGAATTCGAATTGAATTGCGAATTTGTGATTTTTGATTCGATTCGAAATTCGAATTACAAGTACAAATACATATATTTATTTATTTTATAAATTATTTTAAGAATATGCATATGAGAAATTAAGAAGTAAAAGTTTAAAAATATATAATCTAAAATGTTAAAACCTAATTATCAACCTTTTGACTTATTTGAACTTGTAATATTTCATACTAGTTTAGAAAACCCGTATATCACACATGCTGAATAATAATATTAAATTAGTTGTAATTATTTAATATTTATAAATTATAAAAAAATATCTGAGATAATATATTATTAAAGTTATATATAATTAACTACCTTAAGTAATAACAATAATAACAATATTTTCTTAAACTTTCATCTTTAAAAATATTTTGTTGTAAAAAAAATTGTTTTTAAACATGCTATTTTTTTTTTAAAAAAAAGGTTATTTTTAGACAACATCATTTTTTAAAAACTTTTTTATATTAAACGAGTTCATACGTTTTTTAATAAAAAACATAAATTTTATTTATTAAATTTTGTTTATTAATTTGGAAAGGATATACAACATAATTAACGTTTAATTTTGTCTTTAAAGAGTTGAGTTTCTATGGTAATGACATGTGTCAGAATGATTTGTGAGAGAATGACATGTGGCAAAAACTATTTTGCTTTATTCGATTAAATATTTTTTTATTAAATACGAATTGAATAAATTTAAATTCGATTCGAATTTGAACTTTTTCTGAATATGAATCGAATTCGAATTCGAATCCTGTTTGAAAGTTTTGAATTCGAATTGGATTTATCTTTTTCGAATTCGAATCCAGTTTGAAAATTTCAAAATTCGACTTGTTCGATTCGATTAACTCGAATTCGACTCGATGGACACCCCTATTCCCAAAAATCGTTTAGCACCTCTTACCATCACCAATCGAACGTCCAAACAGAATCTTTAAGCAAGTGTCTTAAGATGTATCTCTGTTGTTTTGTCTCGGATTATTCACGCATGTGGCCCTGATTCTTATATTGGTACAACACATCCTATCAGATAGCTGCCAAAATGACGCCTTTTGAAGTACTTTATGGCCGGAAACCCCTGACTATTAGTCGATTTCTTTGGGAAATCCACTAGTGGAGGCACACGCGACACTGTTTTGGACTTACTTAAATGTAATCTGCTCCAAGCTTAAGCCCGTATGAAGTCTTATGCAGATCACCATCATCTTGATGTCCATTATCAAGTGGGGGATTGGATCTTTGTAAAGCTATAGCCCTATCGATAGGGCTCTGTACGTCCCCAATGACATTCGAAATGGGGTCGTCCTTACCAAATATATGCTCGAGTGGATCAAATGGCATACAAGTTAGATCTTCCCGTTGATGCTCAAATTCATAACGTCTCATTGCTTCGCAAATGTATCAGCAAACCAGAACAACAAGTCACTCCATTGAATTTGGTTGATTCCACAACTACCTTGGTTCTTCAACAGAGTGCTATTCTTGATCACCAGGTTCTTGATCAGGGAACTCACATGACGGATTAGTACTTAGTTTAACCCTCAGAAGCTACTTCGAAAGATAAGGTCACTCTGCTAAAAGGCTTTCCAACCTTACACCTTGAGGACAAGGTGAATCATAAATGTTCTAGAGTTGTGATTCATAAAGATTCAAATGCAACAGCCCAAAATGAGAGTACAAGTAGCTCAAATGATCCAGATCAGCCCAAAGAAATAGTCCAAACAAGAAAGCGTTTTCGTGAGAAATGAATTCTAGAAAGATTGAGAGATTGTGTGCTTTGACACCATATCAGCCTAGACTAAATTAATTATTAATTAACTAAAAGTTATATAGTAAAGGAATTAGGGCATGTGAGGTCATAGAAAAATAGTACACAAGTTTGTTGTGTTCTCTCTCATCTCCTTCTCTGTAACTTCTTCTTTTAATCTAGAATTCTATGAGTATAAACCCTAATTTCTATTGATTGCATATATTCCTCTTCCACTTATCTTAATTCACTTCAGCTATTAAACATGTTAGTTCAGGCCCATTATATAAAACTCACTACACACACTTTTCGATGATCTGTCTTGGTTATTTGTTTGAAAATTGGAGGTATAATATATAAGGAATTTTAAGACTTCAAATACATAAATTTATACTCTACTTGCATAAAAGAAGGGGAAAAAAGCAAAAACAATCCCACCTAAACTCTTCCATGTTCCTCCATGATCTCCTTATAATATTGCATTCTTCAATAACCCACATTTTCCTCTATGTTACTTGGTCAAACTCTTAACCCAAATACATTATTGTGCAAACTATCAATGACCCATCCAAATGACTTATATGACCTGTGACTCGTGAAGAAACCCAATTAATCTAACAATCGTCCCCTTAATTGTTGCTTGTTCTCATCGTTTACTCACAACAACATGGCATCACTTTCAACTCGTACCATCTCAACCATTTCCGGACAACCGGTGTAACAGACCAAACGTCGTAGTACATATTGTCCGGTTTGGCACCCGACATGCTCTCAGGAGCCCGCTCCTTACGGTTATAAAAAGCGTCTAATAGGAAAAATATCCGGTCTCATATAAGAAAGTTGTTAACTAAAAGTGATGGTCATCGTCTAATAGGAAAAATATCCGGTCTCATATAAGAAAGTTGTTAACTAAAATATTAAGTTTTTAACTAAAATATCCGGTGTAACAGACCAAACATCGTAGTACATATTGTCCGGTTTGGCACCCGACATGCTCTTAGGAGCCCGCTCCTTACGGTTATAAAAAACGTCTAATAGGAAAAATATTCGGTCTCATATAAGAAAGTTGTTAACTAAAATATTAAGTTTTTAACTAAAAGTGATGGTCATCGTCATGTTCAAAGGCCAAAGTTTTAAAATCCATCACATTACCACCATCTTGATTTAGATCTGCATTGGGAGAAGCATTTATATCTAAAGAAAAAAAATAAACAGATTAACTTTATTGTCAGAAATACATCTAACTTCTGATATTGATTTGAATCTCCATTGGCAACATCTTTCATATGTATTCACTAATCATATGAAAGCTACAAGCCTACACTAGCAATTGCGAAAAGTTTGATTCTTCATAAACCATAGAACTAGGATTGCATACCCAAAGGGCTTTCACATGCCATAGTGGCAGCAAGTTAGCCAAAATATTTCTTCATATAGAGTTTTCTCAGATTTTGCTTGTTTAACAATGAATGTTTCATAAGCTTCTCAACAATGGACCTTCTTGTTTGATCTATCACCAACCACATTACTACCAATTTCTTTAGAAGCGTTAAGAATATATATATATATATATATATGTCATTCTGTCCTGACTTTTTTATTTTTATAAAAGAATGTAACACTGCACGCTCCAACATATAAAATAAAGAAATTACATACTCAAACAACATTTTTTTCCGGTTGTAATCAAGTCAAGAGGGTGCATTTTGAACGGTCATCTAGAGAACTTGTGACACAAATGAACAATAAAATCTATAATAAAATGTACCCATCACTTGCATAAATATATTGATCATGTTACTAGAATTCTAACCTTTATTAAAGGGTACTTTGACAAAGGGGTGCCAATGGGTCGACTCTAGTGTAGTAATTCCAAACAACCAAATGACAAGCATCTTAGTTACCATCAAGAAATGGCATATCAAAGAACAAAACGTTACCCTTTTCTAATGATTTGACACTAAATTTAGTGACTTTGTTTTTTGTTCTTTGGTGTGATTCACATCTTTCATAAGCAGGCTTAGGGGCTGTTTGACATTTTCTGAATAATTAAGTGCTAAACCAATAAGAGATTTGAATCATTAAGTGATGAATCATTAAAAGGTCTGAACCATCAAGAGCTAGTATATCGTTTAACTATTCAAAGGCAAATGTCTGACCAATTCAGATAAGAGGTCTTAACCATTCAGACTCAGTATAATGCTTAACCATTCAGAGACAAATGTCTGAACCATTCAGACATTTGCTCGCGAAACAAACAGTCTGAACCATTAAGTGCTGAACCATTAAGACATCTAAACCATTAAGAGGCTGAAACAAACAGCTTCTTAGCCGGTGTAGGTTTATTAAGAAAGTTGATCTTAGCCATCATAATAAGTTTTCACTTTGGGTTGAGGTAAGAAAATAGTGTTCACCAAATTTGTTTACTTGTTCCACTGATTTATACTTGCATAAAGGAAATAAGGACTTTTAAAATAACTAAATCATTTTAACTAAAAATTAAGCCCGTGCGATGTGACACGTTTGCGAACTTCATTACGCGCGTTGCTACACGTTTGAGAACTTCGTTACGCGCGTTGCGGCGGTGACATTAACGTGGTTAAGTACATAAAAGAAACATACAAAGTAGCGGCGACTCGGTTTTAGAGATCGATACATAGAAATTAAACAATTATATAACCGTACTGATGTTATTCGGTTAGTATGAGTTTCGTTATTTACAGTAGTAGCACGTTACTATAGTCGGTATGAGTTTCGTTCTTTACAGTAGTAGCACGTTACTATTAGTCGATATAACTTACGAACCAAAAAAAGGTACCATATTTTGAATACAACTCTGTTTTTAATAAAAATTATGCTTGAACATTAAGAAAAAAGTTCAACACAGTCACAAACTATATTTATTAAAAGAAAGTTACGAACTATAATTATAAAGGAAAATAAGTTAAAATGCATACATATATATACATACATATATATATATATATATATATATATATATATATATATATATATATATATATATATATATATATATATAGGGTAGGGATCCTTTGAAAACCATGTTATAAATCAAAACCATGAAAACATGAGGTTACATATATGTAAGTGTAAGGTTATATTAGAAGGCTGATGCAACCAAGAAGCCAAAACAACCAAGGAGCTTCCTGAATGCATGCACTGATGTACAAGGTAGAAGTTACTTCGGAAGTTTTACACTCATCACAGAAATTATTCTAAGTGTAAAATCTTCCGAAGCCAAAGACCAAATATTCCGAAGCCAAAGATGAAGTCTTCCGAAGCTTCAAAGACAAAGTCTTCCGAAGCCAATGAAGTGAAGACTGATTTCTTTCGAAGACAGAGAGAACATGCTTTCTCTGATCTACTTTTCCATAAAGCTGACTTACTTTCCGTTGTAACTCTGAAGACTCACTAACTTGCCTAAGTTGGTGAAAAGGTCCATGCTTTAGTAAATTATAGATTATGGTCTTGAGTCTGTAACTTCCAACTTTATATCTTTTATCATTTTTGAAATATATTAGGATGTGAGCTATGGCATGTCATAGTCACTAGTCAAAAGGCAATCTGCCTTTTGACTCTACATTGATCTTGTTGTCTAGATTAGTGTTTCCAGCTAGCCTTCAAAGTATGGCCGGATGTAGGATGTAGTATAAAGTATCTCAGGTCATTGTATTTCTTTTTATGCTTTGTAACACTTGTAAAAGAACTTGAGAGCAATATACAATATTCTTGAAAACCATATTACTCTGTTGTTGTTCTTAGTTCTGTCTCATTGTTTACTTGTGTTCTTAGCATCATTAACATAAACCCGATTCCCCATTTGCTCTGTTAAGTGTTCTAATACTCTCCTCATTGTGAGACTGATTGTATTGACCATCCCTTAACGGTCCTGCAATTGGTATCAGAGCTTTTTAGGCTCTTGATTGTAAGATCTCACCATCTTAAATCCCTTCAGTTTCACAAAACACTTAACATCTCAAATGGCAGCTATCACAAAGGCTGATATGGAAACTGGTACTATGACAAAGTGTCCACTGATCACTCCTGATGACTTTGATACTTGGTACCAAAGAATGGAAGGCTTCATCAAGTCTCAAGACTTCAGGATGTAGGGATCTGTTGTCTATGGACCTCATGTACCATCCACCTCTTCAGCTGCTGCTGCTGGTGGTATGATACCAAAGGAAATGGCTGATTATCCTGATGAAGACCGAAAGAAGATTGACATAGATCAGAAGGCCATGACCGCCCTCCAAACTGCTTTTCCAAACTCCATCTACAGAGGCTTCAAGAAGTGCAAGACTGCCAAGCAACTATGGGATGCACTGAAGCTGATGTATGAGGGGTCAAATGAAGCAAAAGATAACAAGAAGGACTTCTTGAAGCAGCAGTTTGAGAACTTCACCTTCAATACAAGTGAAACCATGACTCAACAGTACTTTAGGTATATTGAGATTGTGGATACTCTAATCGATGTTGGAGTAACTCTTGAGAACAGGGACATTATGAGGAAGTTCATGTCCTCTCTTCCCAGACAATGGACACACTACTCTGTGGTTATTAAGAGGACTGAGAACCTCAAGACCCTTACTCTTACTGAGTTGTATGGTATCCTCAGTGGCTACCAGATGGAGATGAACATGCAAAATCCATCTGGAAACTCCAACAATTAGCAGAGTTCAGCCCTTCATGTGGTTGAAAGGGATTGCAGAGAACCACAACATCATCTCATCTGCTATCCTGACAACTCACAAAAGGGTCCTTTCATCACCTTCCCGAAGACACCAAGAGAGAGCTACATCCAAGGAAGCCCATTCCAAGAGACAAGTTCTTCACAAGCCTGTGTGTCTACTGATGAAAGCACAGACAACTTTCTCTTTACCCTTGAATATCTGGACTGTATCCATCCAAATAATCTGGAGTACATGGAAATAGTCCAGCAGATGGCTCTTCTCACTCATAAAGCCATGAAGTTTTATAAGAGGACAAGGAGAAAGTTTCCTAGCAATGTAACCAGTGGAAAGTTTGGGCTAGACAAAAGCAAAGTGAAGTGTTACAACTGTAACCAAATGGGACACTTTGCTAGAGAGTGCAAGGTACTAAGAACAAGTGGTTGCCAAGCACAAACCAGACCAAAATACATTGATGGAGATCCTTAGAATGAGAAGCCCAAGCAGCAAGCTGCAGTTGCTGTTGAAGAAGGAGGCTTTGACTGGAGCTTTCAGGTTGAGGATGCGTCTCCAAACCAAGCACTGATGGCAGATCATGAAGAAGCCAAGGTATTGGAACATCTTTGTACACCTGAATGTATTGCTAAAGTTAACAGATATAGGTCCTATAACTTAGAGATGAGAACTGATCTTGAGTCCTTAAATATTTTAAAAGCTGATTTCAAAAGAGCTGAAAATGATATTCCTTAGCTTTTTGAAAACTTTTTTTCAAAACATATTTTCCTTTGGAAAATTTCAAGTTGCCTTCGAAAGAACATTATGTCTTCAAGTCAAATAACTACTTATAAGAAATTTACCTTCGGAAGAAATTTTGAGATTTCTTCCAAAGCTTAAATTTTCTTCTAAGTACTTATATGTATTTGAAGGACAATTTTTTTCCGAAAGCAATTAAGTTATCTTCGGAAGAAAATTATGTCTTCGAAAGATTTCAAGTTGTCTTCGGAAGAACATTATGTCTTCAAATCAACTAACTACTTATAAGAAATTTACCTTCGGAAGAAATTCTGAGATATCTTCCGAAGCTTAAATATGCTTCTAAGTACTTACATGTATTTGAAGGACAATTTTCTTCCGAAAGCAATTAAGTCTCTGAAGATTTAAAGAAAACCATTTCAACTCTTAAGCATGAACATACCAACTACAAGACTCAGATAAAAGATCTCATCACTAAGTTAACTGAATGCTAGGCTGAGCTTGTGATCAGCAAAGCCAGGGTAGAAAAATATGTTCTTGAAGAAGAGACCTTCAAGAACATGATATCCTCATCCTTGCATGCAAAAGTTTGTTATCAGAATAAGCAGGGGCTGGGATCTACTGAGATAGCTCCTCCACATACTCTATTATCTGTAAAATCTTCAAGGTGTGAAACTTATGAAGATAAGATTCTATAGACCCCATAAATGAAGAGGATGAAGAGAAGATAGTGAAGGATGATTCTGAGAGGAGTGAAGAAGATCATCCTAAAAAGGGTCACTATTCTTCTGAGGAGAGGAAAGAATCTGGATGACCAAGTCTAAGAGGAAGAAATTGATCAGGAAAGCCAAGAGAAAGTCAAAGAAGGCTTAAGAGATCAAGACCACTTTCAAGTCTAAGCAGAAACAAGTGTTAATCTCTGCAGGATTTGAAGTGGTAAGGGTTGCAGACTCAACTATGAACTCTAATACCAGGAGTTCTAGTTCATGTCCAACTCATTCTAGCAAAGAGAAGAAGGCTAATCAGCTGTGTACCACTGCTACACAGCCTGAACCATCCAGTTCCAAGAGCAAGCCTCACCCTAAGAAGCTTGTTGTATCATCTGTGAAGATGAAGATGGAGATGGAAAGTGATCAAGTTTAGTCTTTCTCTCACATGAAGACTCTCAGAAATTGCATCATGTGTGGTAGTACTTCTCATCTTGCTAAGGATTGCATCTAGAATCCTAAAAGTATTGTCCACATGATCAAAAAGAAAACTTTGGAGAAGAAGAAAGAAAAACCAACTTTGGAAGGAAAATCCTTTCCTTTCGAAAGCTTCAAGGTGAAGAAGAAGACAAGTGAAAACTTGCCTTCGGAAGAAAAATTGGTCCTGGAAAAAATGAATGCCTCCGAAGTACTGAAGCCTGCTGCTGTCACACCCCAACCTTAACGGCAAAAACATCGAGATATGAGGGTTAAGATTGTTCATGCCACACAACACTAATTCAATATGTAAATATTATTAAATACCAAATTCATGACATACATAATTATAAATCATAAGTCTCAACACAACCAACATAACATAAGTTTAATTTGGCATCAAGTAACATAATATGCCCTTTTATTATTCTCTAGGTCCAATCCTAGATTATAAGTCTTCAAGAGTAATACTAAGCAGGATCATTACCTGAAACATGTTAAAAAAAAGGTCAACATATAATGTTGGTGAGTTTCCATAGATTGAACATACATATATATACAAACATTAGGATGGCAATTCATGTCATAGGTTAAAGGACAGTGCAAATATAAATGGATAAACAAATGTAACAATCAAACATTGACAAATATGGCCACAACGAAATTATACGATTAGCTAAGTGTACTTGGTTCCCATGGTGATCAAGAATACGTCACCAGGAGCCGGCAATAACCTCGGCTTTAGCACCAAATAGGCTTGTCAGGCCCATAGATCTATGACGTCGCTAGGCTAGCAATAGTTAATGATTGTATTTTATAAGAGTTGATCACATAATAGTTACAAGAATCCAAATAATGATGACAAAATATAAAATGAATTGCACGAGTGTTACAAGAGTATAAACGTATTTACAAGTGTGCTTTTAATAAGGTTAACACGTTTCACCCCAAATGTGTGAAATAATATAAAATTGGGGTATGAAAAACTCACATGAATTATAAGGATGAACAAAGATGGAGTCTTGTACTAAACGCCGAAGGTTCGTTAAAGTTCAACCTAGAGAACTACGTTTTAAGTTAATCCATAATTATTATAATGTTAACGATACTCGGGAATCTACGGTTCCCTTTGAAGTTTGGGGTTTTGGATAACAATGTGATAGTATAACGATATTATTTGAGATTTTATAAATCGTTTAGCCCCCGATTATAATTTATAAGATAGATACAATTTATTATTATTTTATAATTTAAATGACCATATAAGTATTTTTGTGATAACATCATTAATAAGATATTAAACTTTTATAATCAAAGAATTATTGTATGCTATTTGATATAGTAATAATTCGTAGTCTTAAATGATTAAAATAAATCTATTAACTATAATAGATAAACATTTTAAATATGCCCATATAAATATTTATTTTCTTTCAAATAAATAATTTAAACTTGTAAATATATTTTAAAAAAAATAAAAGATTTATCAAATCAAATTCTTGTGAATTAAAGAAGAATAATTTCATTACAATTTAAAACTAACAAGAAAATATATTTTATATCAATTTTTATAATTTTCAAGATATAAATAAAAGGTTTATTAAGTTAATTTTCTAGAAATTTAAAAGAAAATAATTTTATTTAGATTCTGATAAAAAAAATGATTTTTTATATAAATTTAATAATATAATAAGATTTTTTGAAAATTTTATTTAAAAAAAAAACAGATTTAAAAAAAAAAAATTGTGCAGGGGCTCGGGTTCAAACCCTGGCCCTCTGCCTATCATACTAAAGCTTTAACCGGTGGGCCAAGCCCCATTTCTTGTCATAATTCCATCCAAAATATATAAAAACAACATAAATAAGATTTCCCCAATCTAACATGAACCATAATTTGAAATCGAAGAAATTGATCAACAAATCGAAGTTGATAATGGAATTAAACATGGGGCTTTGATTCCCCATGGCTCATCGAGTATATTCACCTGTTTAATTTCCTGTAAAGAGATGGTGTCGATGGTGATTGGGAGGGTTGAAGTTGCGACGGGTGTAACCTTGATTTAGGGAGTTAGGGATGTGTTCAATCAAATTCGTGGCACCAGAAGCTTCGATTGGTGCTTACGATCGAAAACCCTCTGTCAATTTTGTTGTAAGATGCCCTGAGGTTGGAATTTGGTTGGGTTGCAGGTCCAAAGGCTACACGGGTGTTTAACTGATGATTGTGTATAGTCTAGACGAAATTGGAAATGCATACAGTTTAGAAAGGTTCGTATGAAGATTAACCCTCGTTGAATACACATGATTAGTTCCGTTTCATGTCGATTAATGTAATGGCTTTGAATGGGTTTCGGTTTCGATTGAATGAATTGGAAACCGACCATTAATGTCGAATTACAACCGATACAAGATTCGAAAACGCTGCACGAGTAATATGGGCGCTTTAATTTGGGTTTAATTAGGTGAATTTCGATGGTTTGGGGTTGGCCGGAGTTCGGACGGAGCTCCGTCGGAGGGATAGCCGGAAAATCGGGGGGGGGGGGGGGATGAGTTTAAAGAATTTACAGGTTTGGTTCCTGTGATTTGAAAGTTAACATTTCATGCCAAAACTTTTAACCAAAATCCATAATTTACTTTTTAATCTTTTAAATAACAAAAGATTTATATATATATTTATTTTATAATTTACTCCTTAATATTTTTATTATTATTATTATTATTATTATATATATATATATATATATATATATATATATATATATATATATATTAACTTAATTACTTAATAACAAAACAATTTATAATAATTTAAATAACAAATAAGATCAAGATAAAGGAATTACAAATAAGCCATCGTATTTGTGTTAATGGCTAAACAAGCACTTACAAGAGATAACGAAAGTAACATTTATTTAACAAAAATACGAAATGTCATACTCTCCCCAACTTTAAGAAATTTCGTCCCGAAATTAAAGATAAGGCTAGACAAACAGATGGGGGTATTTCTTCTTCATGTGATCTTCGCGTTCCCAAGTGAACTCGGCTCCACGTTTATTTTCCCAACGAACTTTAACGATTGGCGTGGTAGTTGTTCGGGTCTTCTTCAGTGTTCGATCCATGATCTCAACAGGTTTCCCAACAAAATGCAAGGACTCGTCTATTTGAATCTCCTCTAAAGGAACATGCAAACCTTCATCGGCCAAGCATTTTCTCAAGTTTGAGACATGGAAGACAGGATAAACCCCGCTAAGTTCAGAGGGTAGTTCCAGTTTATAGGCCACTTTCCCAACTCTTTTTAGAATTTTGAAGGGTCCTACAAACAGTGGAGCTAACTTGCCCTTCTTCCCAAAGCGAACAACGCCCTTCCATGGTGAGACCTTAAGAAGAACCATATCGTTGACTTGGAACTCCAATGGCTTGCGTCTTTTATCCGCGTAACTCTTTTGTCGACTTCTAGCCACCTCAAGGTTATTTTGGATTTTGGAGACTTTATCGGTCGTTTCTTGAATGAGTTCTGGACTGGTAATGAAATTTTTATCGATGTCAGTCCAGCAAATCGGAGAATGACATCTAAAGAGCTTCGAATGGTGCCATCTTGATACTTGAGTGGTAACTGTTGTTATAAGAGAATTCCGCTAACGGCAAAAGCGTAGCCCAGTCACCACCAAAGTCGAGAACACAAAGACGTAGCAGATCCTCAAGAGTTTGGATGGTTCGCTCGGTTTGACCTTCCGTTTGAGGATGGTAAGCCGTGCTTAAATCGAATTGAGTACCCAAGAGTTCTTGCATAGAAGACCAAAAGTGTGAAGTGAAACGGGCATCCCGATCGGTTATAATGTGTAAGGGCACGCCGTGACGACTCACAATCTCATCAATGTAAATACGAGCCAACTTTGAAACTTTGTAAGTGTCTCGTATTGGTATGAAATGTGCTGTTTTAGTCAAACGGTCGACGATCACCCATATACTATCATGACCACGAGGAGTACGAGGTAACTTGGTTACGAAATCCATGGATATGTGCTCCCATTTCCACATAGGGATTTCGGGTTGCTCAAGTAAGCCACTAGGCCGTTGATGTTCCGCTTTGACCCTTGCATATGTGAGGCATTTTTCTACATAAGAAGTGATATCTTTCTTCATCCCTGGCCACCAATATTGTCCACGCAGATCCATATACATCTTATCAGACCCAGGCTGAATAGAATAACGTGTTTGATGAGCTTCGTTCATGATGAAGTTACGAAGGTTGTCGCGATTTGGAATCCAAAGTCGGTTCAAGAAATACAACATGCCATTCGGTTTCATTTCCAGTTGTGACCGAACGTTAAACGCCAGTTCTTCATCCTTCCTTTCCTCAGTTAATGCCGCTTGTTGAACCTCGCGGATGCAAAACTCGAGGTCACTATCAATCCTTATATTTTGAAGCATGATAGTAGCCTCGTTGACATCCACGTGAATCTCTGTATCAAATTCTCCCAGTGTGTCAAACCATTGTCTTCAATCTCGAATTTCTTGAAGTGAGACAATCTTATTGTGGATCTTGCGACTCAACGCGTCGGCTGCAACATTCGCCTTTCCAGGATGATAATGAATGTCACAGTTGTAGTCGCTAATCAACTCAACCCAACGTCGTTGCCTCATGTTGAGATCCTTTGATTGAACACGTTTTGAAGGCTCTTGTGATCGGTGTAGACTATGCATTGCGAGGTAGTGCCTCCAAATCTTTAGGGCAAAAACCACGGCATCAAGTTCAAGATCATGAGTTGTGTAGTTCACTTCATGAACCTTCAATTGTCTTAACGCGTATGCTATGACCTTCCCTTGTTGCATGAGCACACAACCAAGGCCTTGATTAGACGCATCACAGTACACAGTAAAATCGTCATTTCCATCAAGGAGGATTAGAATAAGAGCGTTACACAACTTGCGTTTCTCGAAAGCCTCTTCTTGTTCAGGTCCCCATTGAAAAAGTCTATTCTTTTGGGTTAACGCCGTAAGTGGTTTCGCAATCTTTGAGAAATTTGCAATGAACCTACGGTAGTAACCCGCTAAACCAAGAAAAGAGCGCACTTCAGTTGGGGTCGTGGGAACACACTAATTTTTCACGGCTTCTAATTTAGCAGGGTCGACGTAAATTCCTTGGCTATTCACCACATGACCTAGAAATTAGACTTCTTCAAGCCAAATTTCGCACTAAGAGAACTTGGCGTACAGTTATTCCTTCTTCAAAAGCTCAAGAACTTGTCGCAACTGCAACTCATGATCGGTTTTCATCTTGGAGTAGATGAGAATATAGTCGATGAACACAATCATGAATTTGTCCAAGTATGGTTTACATACTTGATTCATGAGATCCATGAAGATAGCAGGAGTATTAGTCAAACCAAAAGGCATAACCATGAACTCATAATGTCCATATCGAGTACGAAAAGCAGTTTTTGGAATATCATTGTCATGGACTCGCAATTGATGATATCTAGAACATAAGTCGATCTTCGAGAATTGCGTAGCTCCTTGGAGTTGATCAAAGAGGTCATCGATTCGAGGGAGAGGGTATCGGTTTTTGATGGTGAGTTTGTTGAGTTCCCGATAGTCGATACACATGCGAAACGAACCATCTTTCTTCTTCACGAAGCACAGGTGCACCCTATGGTGAAGAGCTAGGATGAATGAAACCCTTATCAGTCAATTCTTGTAGTTGACTGGCTAGTTCTTGTATTTCCAAAGGTGCACCCCATAAAGGCTATGTAATTCTTACTCAAGCACTTTCGGGCCTTGATACACGACATGAGCTTGAGTCCTTTAGACGATCTCTCCCCAAAAACTTTTAGTGTATCACCCGAAGGTAGTGGAATTCGAATGCACTTCTCAAAGCAAATGATTTCCGCATACTGTTTGGCTAACCAATCCATGCCAATAGTGATGTCGAAACTCCCCAGTTGCATAGGAATAAGGTCAATAGGAAATTTGTTCTCGTTAAGGCTCAAGGTGCAATCACGAATGATAACGTCAATAACGATCGATTTGCCATCAGCGACTTCGACCGTAACAGATTTTTCTAGCTTAGAACGCAGCTTAGTAAGGGTAGGTTCAAACTCTAAGGACACAAAACTCTTATCCGCTCCCGAATCAAATAGTACAGACACATAGCAATTATTTACAAGATACATACCATTCACCACATCATTATTTGCTTGCGCTTGATTTGCATTGATATTGAAAGCCCGTCCTCGAGCCGGTGGAACATTCCCCGCAAGACGAGGGCATTGTGGACGGAAATGACCAGTCTAGCCATAATTGTAGCAGGCTCGATTAGCGACCATAGCAGCGTTGTTTGGGGCACGATGAAACTTAGCCACCAGACGCCCGTATTTCCCTCAAAGAGAGAAAATTCGGCATGGATTATTTCCATCATGATGATACTTGCAAGTGTTGCACATCGGATGTGGGCCAGTGTAAGCTCTTGCCACAGGTGCTTGGTTTGCAATGACAGCTTGCTTTTGTGGGGCATTAGGTGCTGTCACAGCAAAATTACGGGCAGGTGTGAACTTACGCTTCTTACCCTTGAATGAAGGTTCAGCCTTCACCTTCTTAGTTGCCTCGGGAGTCACCTTTGCTGCTGATTTTGTTCCCTTCACCGTCAAAGTGCCAGCCCTTATGTGATTCTCGGTGAGCTGCGCGGTGATGTTTATTGCTTCCTCCAAGGTCGTGGGCCTACTTCCCACAACAGCATCTTGAATTTGCGGTGGTACCCTTTTGATGAATTTCTCAATGTTGCGGGTACAGTATCCACCATATGCGGTAAGAGCATACTCAATTCGTGATGCTGAGTGGAGTAAGTCAAGTGGTTGCCACTATCTTGCTTGAGGTTCCAAAATTCTTCCTCCAGCTTTTGCAGTTCACTCCTTGGGTAAAACTTTTGGATCATGACATTTTTGAATTCTTCCCAAAGGAGTACCAAGGCCACTTCTTCACCTCGGTTTCTCTTCTCACTATTCCACCAACTAAGTGCCCGTTGTTGAAGAACACTCGTAGCATAGCAGACCTTGAGCTCTTCGGGACACTCACTATTAATGAAAGTGTTCCTCATGCTTTCAAACCACTCGAGAAGTCCAGTGGCTCCCTCCTTCCCACTAAAACTAGTAAGTTTGCAAGAATTGAAGTGTTTGAAGGTACAGGTTCGGTGATTCCCTCCTTGGTTATTGTTGTTTTCACCTTGGCCATTGTTATCACCCCCACCATTGTTCCCATTCACGTTGTTACTATTATTAGCCAGCAGGGTGCTACTTAATTCGGCGATCATGGTTGGAAGAACAGCAGCCATTTGCCGGGCAATCATAGCGGTGAGTTTTCGGTCGGAGCTAGCACGTTTTCCATGATGACGAGACATTCTATAAAAATAGAGAAGATATTAGAATTTTGGTGATAAACCAGTTCAAATAATCATAAATTTTGAAATTTATAAATATAAACTGGATGGTTCCATTTTGTACCACACAGCCAATAGGAACATTGACATGTCGAGGTAACTTAATTCCAATTACCTTGGGGAACATATGTATGTTGACCATAATTTATCACTCATCCCGAAAATCCCCAAGTAAGCATAACAGGTCCAGCAGTGGGATTTATATGAAATGCTTACCTTAGCCCGAGGGCTTTTTGCCAGGAAATCCAGAATACAGGTGTTTATGTGTCTCACACTTCCTTATAGGCTATTAGAATTAAAACCTTGATGAGATTTTCAAGATTTAGACATAATGTCTAAAGAATTTTTGTCCACTTGCTATAATGCATAAGATTCCACACGGAGTCGAGAATAAGTTTTAGAGAAGAGACTAGGCGTGGTAAAACTAAGAGCAGATAAAGAGGATTAGAAAGTTGGGGGGGTATACAAGATTAGAGATTTCGTCATTCTAGTCAAACACCTAAGGCACAATTTTCTAAGTAAAGTCAAATAGCACATAAGGGGTTCATCATGTAGCATGGAACATCATGTGATAAACATATAAGTAGACTTACAAAATCATAATGAATATTCATGAAAAGGGTCCCTACATTAACCATAGTCTAGGTCACTATTTCTAATAACCTAAATCCCTATAGTTATGGGCTCTGATACCAATCTGTCACACCCCAACCTTAACGGCGAAAACGTCGAGATGTGAGGGTTAAGATTGTTCATGCCACACAACACTAATTCAATGTGTAAATATTATTAAATACCAAATTCATGACATACATAATTATAAATCATAAGTCTCAACACAACCAATATAACATAAGTTTAATTTGGCATCAAGTAACATAATATGCCCTTTTATTATTCTCTAGGTCCAATCCTAGATGTTTATAAGTCTTCAAGAGTAATACTAAGCGGGATCATTACCTGAAACATGTTAAAAATAAGGTCAACATATAATGTTGGTGAGTTTTCATAGATTGAACATACATATATATACAAACATTAGGATGGCAATTCATGTCATAGGTTAAAGGACAATACAAATATAAATGGATAAACAAATGTAACAATCAAACCTTGACAAATATGGCCATATGGTTCCCATGGTGATCAAGAATACGTCACCAGGAGCCAGCAATAACCTCGGCTTTAGGACCAAATAGGCTTGTCAGGCCCATAGATCTATGACGTCGCTAGGCTAGCAATAGTTAATGATTGTATTTTATAAGAGTTGATCACATAATAGTTACAAGAATCCAAATAATCATAACAAAATATAAAATGAATTGCACGAGTGTTACAAGAGTATAAACGTCTTTACAAGTGTGCTTTTAATAAGGTTAACATGTTTCACCCCAAATGTGTGAAATAATATAAAATTGGGGTATGAAAAACTCACATGAATTATAAGGATGAACAAAGATGTAGTCTTGTATTAAACGCCGAAGGTTCGTTAAAGTTCAACCTAGAGAACGACGTTTTAAGTTAATCCATAATTATTATAATGTTAGCGGTACTCGGGAATCTACGGTTCCCTTTGAAGTTTGGGGTTTTGGATAACAATGTGATAGTATAACGATGTTATTTGAGATTTTATAAATCGTTTAGCCCCCGATTATAATTTATAAGATAGATACAATTTATTATTATTTTATAATTTATATGACCATATAAGTATTTTTGTGACAACATCATTAATAAGAGATTAAACTTTTATAATCAAAGAATTATTGTATGCTATTTGATATAGTAATAATTTGTAGTCTTAAATGATTAAAATAAATCTATTAACTACAATAGATAAATATTTTAAATATGCCCATATAAATATTTATTTTCTTTCAAATAAATAATTTAAACTTGTAAATATATTTAAAAAAATGAAAGATTTATCAAATCAAAATTCTTACGAATTAAAGAAGAATAATTTCATTACAATTTAAAACTAACAAGAAAACATATTTTATATCAATTTTTATAATTTTCAAGATATAAATAAAAGGTTTATTAAGTTAATTTTGTAGAAATTTAAAAGAAAATAATTTTATTTAGATTCTGATAAAAAAAAATTTATTTTTTATATAAATTTAATAATATAATAAGATTTTCTGAAATTTTTATTTAAAAAAAAGCAGATTTTTAAAAATAAAAAAAAATTGTGCAGGGGCTCGGGTTCGAACCCGGGCCCTCTGCTTATCATACTAAAGCTTTAACCGGTGGGCCAAGCCTCATTTCTTGTCATAATTCCATCCCAAATATATAATAACAACATAAATAAGATTTCCTCAATCTAACATGAACCCTAATTTGAAATCGAAGAAATTGATCAACAAATCGAAGTTGATAATGGAATTAACCATGGGGCTTTGATTCCCCATGGCTAATCGAGTATATTCACCTGTTTAATTTCTTGTAAAGAGATGGTGTCGATGGTGATTGGGAGGGTTGAAGTTGCGACGGGTGTAACCTTGATTTAGGGAGTTAGGGATGTGTTCAATCAAATTCGTGGCACCAGAAGCTTCGATTGGTGCTTACGATTGAAAACCCTTTGTCAATTTTGTTGTAAGATGCCCTGAGGTTGGAATTTGGTTGGGTTGCAGGTCCGAAGGCTACACGGGTGTTTAACTGATGATTGTGTATAGTTTAGACGAAATTGGAAATGCATACAGTTTAGAAAGGTTCGTATGAAGATTAACCCTCGTTGAATACACATGATTAGTTCCGTTTCATGTCGATTAATGTAATGGCTTTGAATGCGTTTCGGTTTCGATTGAATGAATTGGCAACCGACGATTAATGTCGAATTACAACCGATACAAGATTCTAAAACGCTATACGAGTAATATGGGCGCTTTAATTTGGGTTTAATTAGGTGAATTTCGATGGTTTGGGGTTGGTCGGAGTTCGGCCGAAGCTCCGTCGGAGGGATAGCCTGAAAATCGGGGGGGGGGGGGTGGAAAGAGTTTAAAGAATTTACAGGTTTGGTCCTTAGAATATTACTTACTGTTATATTGTCTTCAAATAACTTTTCAAGGGGTCATGTTCAGGTATTCAAAATTTGTCTATATCAATCTACTTGCAAACTTAGACTCCTTAGAATATTACATTTCCTAGATATGTCCAGCACATTCTCAACTGTGAACTGGGCTCACAGTTGAGGGGAACAGGAAATGTTCTAAAATTGGGACAGATGAAGCCCGACATCTTCAAGACTATGAGAAAGCCAAATGCTGGCTTCTTAGGGGTAGAAACAGCTCTTGTCCCAAAAATGTTAGAGCTCATTGCTCAAGGTGACAACCTAGCAGCACCAGCTAGTGTTGAACCCACACCTTCTACTTCCCAACCACCAATACAGCCAAAAATAACCATCACCTACCAAATAAAATCCAAACGAACCCCTACACATGCTACTCGGTTTGTGCAGACCCCTATATCATCACCCATACAGGAGGAAGTGGACACTGGAGCTCCCACTTCTCCTTAGGAGCAAACCACTCCCATCTCACCAATGATTAGTGCGGAGGTTCCTCATGATCAGCCTGATGAGCTCACAATCACAGCCTTAAGCCTTCACTCAGAGTATTAAAACTCTATTGAACAACCTTCAAGGGACAGTTATAATCCCTAACCTCTTGATCTAAACCAACTAATCCCAAACCTTGAATTCTATGATGATGAAGACATGGGCTTTAGTGAGTATCATGAGTCTCTCTTCTCCACCCCTACTCAAGGAGAGATGAGTACTCCTGTTTCTCCCATGTCTAGCCCACATCATCCACCTACTACTGAGGTGGATCTCCCTGAACCTATTAAAGAGGTCCATATGGAAGAGGCTCTCACTTCAGCAAGTGACTACATCATTAAGACCTCAACCATGGCAACCCAACCCATTGACACTTCACTTGAAGCTGTCATGGTGCAGGGGAAATCCAGCAGCCAAAAACAAAGTGCTGGTGATGATGAAGAAGACCTTGGTCCTATTCTCTCATCCCCCCGTGATTCTTCTGATGAAGATGATGGAGTCTGAAACTAAAGGTTCACAAATTGACAAAACATGCACCTATTTAGTCTCAAAGATAAGTCACCTGGAATCTCAGGTGATTGTCTTATAAAGGAGGGTCAATGACCAGCAACTTGAGATCACCAATCTCAAAGGCAAGTTAGTGAGAGACCACTCAGGAGAACTAAACCAGGTCCACAAGAACCTACGGATGTGACAGACCCAACCCCAAGCTCACTTATACAAGAAGGTGATGCTACCAAAAAAAGGGAGAAAGTCCAAACAATCACATAACCTTGGAGTTCTTCACAGAGTATGGACTTTGAGGATTCACCACCCTCACTTGCAATGGTCCATACTCAGCAACCTCCTCAAGTCTACATTGATGTGGACTCATTCATACAAAGTTTGTTTGAGGAGGGTATACCAAGGGCTATGTCATCCCCACTCTATGGAGCTGAGAATGAAATACTTGGGTGGAGGTATGATGTTGATAGAAGAGCCCTGATACTGCATAGATTTCAGGGGCAGCAAGAGGTCTTAAGCTTTCAGACCTTGAACTACTATAACAGTCTTCCTCTAGTCTATATGTCACTTGCCAACCCAAGTCAACATAGGCAAGCTGACAGACTAGTTGAGAGGATTCAAGACAAGATTGTTGAAGAGTTCAGATATAGAAGAAGACAAAGTCAACCAGGCAATGTCATTGGTCAACTGGATGTTGGGGTGGACCCTAAGATTAGCTTTAAAGGGGAAACCTTGACTGAAGGCCCAGTGATAGAACCTGTGAACCTTGTCACAGGAACTACTTCAACATCCTCTACCCTCAGTGAGGCACCAGCTGGTGAATATGCTTCACAACCTCTCTCTGTCCAGAGCTTGACTGTTGAATTTAGCAATAAAGACCAAAGCTCTCTCCACCTTAAGTCACCAAAGCCTGTGAGTGATAAAGGGAAGAGGAAACTGACTTCTGAGGAGATTGAGGAGGAGGAAAGAGAAAGGAAGAGGAAGCTAATGGGAGAAAGTTTAAGAGGGTCTCCAGGCTTTATGAAAGCTGCCATCAGGGCTGCCCCCAGGCCAAATACTCAGGATGAAGAAATGAGGGCAGCCAGGATAAACTACTTGGGGACCAGAAACTATAATGTGGATGAACTACTCTCTCTCCCCTTAGATGAACTAAATGAACTGACTGACAAGAAATTGTCCAAAGAGAGGAAGGAGGCAGAGGATGCAGCATTGCTCCTCAAAAACATGGAAGAAAGGAGACGGAAAAGGCTCTACAAGTATGCTCCTACCCTCTCCCCAGTTAAAGAAAATCCTGAGACAGAGACTATGGCAACTGCACAACCTCAGAAAGTTGATAGACTGAACATGATCAACTACCTGAGTGCCACAGGACTCTATCAGGCATCTGTACTTCTTCCCTTATCATATGAGTATGTTGAATTTGAGTATCTTAAGCAGCTGGAGCAACAAGTAATCAAGAAACAAAAGGCTGCTGTGACCTCTCGTATATTTATTAAATTGCTTGTTATTTCCGTTATCTCTTGTAAGTGCTTGTTTGGTCATTAACACAAATATGAGGGCTCATTTGTAATTCCTTTTATCTTGATCTTATTTGGTATTTAGAATTATTATAATTTGTTTTATTATTAAATAATCAAGTTAACAATAATAATAATAATAATAATAACAATAATAATAATAATAATAATAATAATAATAATAGGTGGTAAATTATAAAATAAAAAAATATATATATATATATATATATATAGGTATATATAATTAGACAAATAAAAATTATTTAAAATTTAAAATGTTGTAATTTAAAAACTTTTGGGCATGAAATAATAAGTTTAAAACCCCAGGGATCAAATGTAAAAACTTTTAAAACTCAAACCTCCCCCCCCCCCATTTCAAACCCCGATTTTCCGGTGGCCGGCCGGTCTAACTCCGGCGCGGCCCCAGCGACCACTAAAACCTCGACAAAACACATTTTTCTTGCTCCCAAACCGTTCCATTCAATTCGGGAGTCCGTTTCAAACCCATAATCATCCTCAATTTCGGTTTTGGTTGGGTTTTCATTACACACATCCTAAACCAAAATCATCATTCAAAGAACCAACGGTTTCAACTCCAATTCGACCGAATTAAGTTAAATGAATTACTGAAAACGCGTTAGGAATCAATTCGGAATCAAAATCATTCAATCTCTGCAATTAAAACCGACTAATTACTCATGAGCAGGTTCAGAACTCCCGAATGAATGCATTGAACTCGTAATGTCGAAACCGAAGAAATTGAACCTATATAAACGAGGCAAAACCAACAACAAAACCCTTTGATGCTCTCTGAACCCTCAATTTCACCAAAACACACACACGCATAACGATTGAAGCAAGACCCGTCACGAGCCTGGTTAGAACTCGAAATCTCTCAATAATACTTCAATTCAGGTAATTCAACTGGGGATTTCATTCGGTTTTCCATGGGGAATAAAAGCCCCATGGTTAATTTCATTATCATAACCGGATTGATGTTCAATTGGATCGAATTGAATTCTAGGGTTCTTGGTGATTTGGGCGTTTTTTATTTAAATGCTTTTGTGAAATGAAAACGGGTTTTCTGACAAAGAATGGGCTTTGGCCCGATGGTTAAAGCTTAAGGGGGGTGAGGCAAGGGACCCGGGTTCGAACCCGAGTCCCTGTATTTTGTTAAGGTGTTTTCTTGATTTATAAAATTCAGAAAATGTTTTTAATATTATAAGTATTCATATAAAAATCATTATTATTTTCTTTTAAATTTCCTAGAAATTTAATTAATAAATCTTTTATTCTTTTACCTTGAAAATTATAAAAATTGTTATAAAATGTATTGTTGGTTTTTAAATTGTAATGAAATTATTCTTGTTTAGTTCTCAAGAATTTCAATTTAATAAATCTTCATTTTTTTATATATTTACAAGTTTAAATTATATATTTGAAAAAAAATAAAAATATATATATGCATATTTAAAATGTGCATCTATTGTAGTTAATAGATTAATCTTAATCATTTAAAATTACAAATTACTACTATATCAAATAGTATATAATAATTCGTTGATAATAAAGGTTTAATTTCTTATTAATGAAATTATCATAAAAATTCTTATTTGGTCATCTAAATTATAAAATAATATTAATTATACCTATCTTATAATTTATAATCGTGGGCTAAACGATTTATAAAATCTCAAATTACATCGTTTTACTATCACATTGTTATCCAAAACCCTAAATTTCAAAGGAAATCGTAGATTCCCGAGTACCGTTAACATTATGATAATTATGGATTAACTTAAAACGTCGTTCTCTAGGTTGAACTTTAACGAACCTTCGGCGTTTAGTACAAGACTCCCTATTTGTTCATCCTTATAATTCACGTGAGTTTCCCATACCCCGTTTTATTTTATTTCACACGTTTTGGGGTGAAACATGTTACCCGTATCATAATTACACTTGTAAAGACGTTTGAATACTTGTAATGCACGGGCAATTCATCTTATATTTTGTCATGGTTATTTGGAACTTGTGTGAATATTATGTGATAGACTCTTGTAAAAACAATCATTAACTATTGCTAGCCTAGCGACGTCATAGATCTATGGGCCTGACAAGCCTATTTGGTGCTAAAGCCGAGGTTATTACCGGCTCCTGATGACGTATTCTTGATCATCATGGGAACCAAGTACACTTAGCTAATCGTATATTATTCGTTGTGGCCATATTTGTCAAGGTTTGATTGTCACATTTGTTATCCATTTATATTTGCATAATCCTTTAATCTATGACATGAATTGTCATCTTAATAGATATTATTTTTATGTAAGTACAATCTATGGGAACTCACCAACATTATATGTTGATCGTATTTTTAACATGTTTCAGGAAATACTCCAGCTTAGTATTGCTTTTGAAGACTTGATATCATCTAGGATTGGACCTAGAGAATAACAAATGACATGCTTGATATTTGATGTTCAAACTAAACTTATGTTATGTTTGGTTGTTTTGAGACTTATGTTTTATATTTTTGTAAGTCATGAATTGGATATTTAATAATTTTAAACTTAAAATTAGAGTTGTATGGCATGAACAATCTTAACCTTCACATCTCAACATTTCCGCCGTTAAGGTTGGGGTGTGACAGCTGCTAAGAGAAAACTAAGGGAAGAAGCGACAAAGTCAAGAGCCATCATCCAAAAGAGCCAGAAGAAGTCTGCTAACAAACAAAGGATGATGAACTTCTTAAAGCTGTATGGATTCTCCGGAAGGAGGCTTGGTCCAAAGTCTCTATCCACTATAGATGAGCATATCAGAGTGATCAAGCAAAAGATTAAGAAGGGAGAGCTTGTTGACTTGCATTCTCCACCAAGTCCAGCTCAAGATAGGTAAAGGTTGAACCCCCTGAGATAACACAACCTGAACCTAGAGCTGAATCTTAACCAACTTCATCTTCTGATCCACAGCGGGGTCCTCTTCACTCTCCTTTCTAAACATGTGAGAGAAGAGAATCCAACTAAGAGAGACACAGTAGAACAACCTAATGCTGAAGACCAGTCCTTTTATTTAAAGACTTCAAAAAAGAGGACAAGGATAGCCATGAAGAGTGTTTTCAAGAAGAAGACCAAGGCATCCACCTTTACACCTCAGGATGAGTCAGAGCATCCTGAGGTAGTGCATAAAGAGGTTGCTCAACCAACTCCAACTCAAATAGAGCCTCTTGCAACTAGAAGACCATCTTGTCATGGACCTTTGCAGCTAATCTAGACAGATGGTATGTCATCAGAGATCAAGGAGGTCAAGATGTCTATTTCTGGCAGGACATGCTTAATCTTCTTCTGCATGATCTCTATGACATGAGAAGGTATTATGAGAGTCTGAGGGATCCTGATAAGATGATGAAGAAATGTATGGTCTTGATCCTAATGAGGACTGTCAACATCTGAACTTCTCTGTTTTGGTACCATCAGTCTAGGGGGAGTTTGTAAGGCTATATTAAAAGGCTGATGCAACCAAAGAAGCCAAAACAACCAAGGAGCTTCCTGCATGCATGCACTGATGTACAAGGTGGAAGTTAATTTGGAAGTTTTTGTCACACCCTCAAAATCCACGTGCGGGGTTTTACCGCGAGGCGTGTGACATACTAGGATCTCAGTCATTAGTTACTCAAAACGACTCTATATGAACAAACATTCAAAATCAAAGTTTAACTTTAAATACTACGGAAGCATTAAATAAACCAGAAAACCCAAAACAATGTAACATGATCTAAAATGCGCAAACAAACGCGCCCAAATATTATGCAAAACCAAATCGTAAATGTTTAAACAACTCAACCAAAGACATTGTTTTCAAACATGCAGACAATCCAATGATGCTGACCCATGTAATGTGCTCCTAGGTAATAACAACCTTAACCTGAGAATAGCATACTAAAGAGTCAACACAACGGTTGGTGAGTTCAAGAGTTTGCATTAAACATAAAACAGTAACAGTTTCACAATATAAGAAGTGTATTGAAATAGATAGCTAGTCTATGTTCATTAGTAATAATCATAGTGATTTCACGATTGAAGCTGACTGTGTTACGTTTGTTGCCTCCTTCCACGACATACCAGGTCGTGACAATGTTCGTTAGGACAAAATTGCACCCGTTTGACCTCGAGTCGCACAGGTGGGGCTCGTCAGACCCAGTAGTACTACCCAAGATTTCCCGCTAATCATCATTATTAACAATCCAAAAGTGTGAGGACTTTCATGGTATTCAACACTATATCATACTATACACAACTCATATAAAGTAAGCGTTGTAAAACCAGTATGCTATCTCCCCCAAAGAGAGTATGTAAAAGAGTGGGGCATGAACTCACCTGATGCGCATAATAAATTACTTAAGGCTTAACTTAACAAGAAAGAGTAGATAGACAACCCTCAGAGGTCACCTAGAACACATGAGTACATAAGTACGTGTACACAGAATCATAATGAAACCCTTAAAACGTGTATTGGCTTGGAATTGAAGATTCTAACTTGTTGTAATGCTTGAAATTGATCAAATCCATGGTTTATTGCTTGGTTCTTGGTCGAATTCGAAGTGGAGAGGGGAAGAGAGTGTAGTTCGCGGCCGATCAAGGTGGTGGGGGCTAGGGTTGGGATTTTTGTTTTATTTAATAATCCATAATTACCTTTTTAACCCTTATAATTTGTATTTTATTAAAACTAAGCTTTTAATTACTTTTTAAAAGGTTTAAACTTAAAATAACTATAACTAATAATAACAATTATATGCTTTTACCTTTACTAAATACCAAACATACGGATTAAACACACACGTTTCCCACGTTACGCAAACAAAATTTACAATTTATATTTAAATCACGTAAGCACATAAGCACAACTTAATAATCACATTATTAGTTAGATTATTATCTGTATATCATTGTTAATTATCATTAAGTCACCAACGTTCAACGACAACTAGTGTGTGCTCACGACAAGTGTATGCAAGTCTTAACGGAACTAACGGAGTTTGGTAACGGAAAATTACCGGATGTCACTTATCCCCATGTTGAAAGAATTTCGTCCCGAAAATTGCGTTTACATGGTGTGTTCCATCACTGGTCTACTGCATTGGCACAAAGTAATCGAGTGAGTTTCGGGTGAGTTGTCACATCATCCCCATGTTGAAAGAAATTTCGTCCTGAAATTTAAATCAGTACCTTCGCCGGCTGACATCGTCTTTTCGAATAGCTGAGGATGCTTAAGCTTCATCTGGTCCTCACATTCCCACATCAATTCCGGTCCACGTCTCGAGTTCCAACAAACCTTCACTATGGGTATCTTGCTTTGCTTAAGTGTCTTTACCTCACGATCCATCACCTCGGCTGGTTCCTCAATGAAGCGTAATTGTTCATCTACTTGAACTTCTTCCAGCGGTACGACCATCGTTTCATCTGTTAAGCACTTCTTCAGATTTGAAACATGGAATACATCATGGATTCCACTTAGCGAATCAGGTAGGGCTAATCGATAGGCCACTGGACCTATTCTTTCCAATATCTCAAATGGTCCAACATATCTCGGATTTAGCTTTCCTCGCTTACCAAACCGAATCACGCCTTTCCACGGTGAGACTTTCAATAAGACTTTGTCACCAATCTAGAACTCTAGAGGTTTCCGTCGCTTATCTGCATAGCTTTTCTATCTGTCACGCGCTGCAGCCATACGGTTCCTTATTTGTACAATCTTTTCAGTGGTCTCGTGTACTAACTCAGGACCCGTTAGCTGGCTGTCACCAATTTTAGCCCAACAAACTAGTGATCTACATTTTCTCCCATACAACGCTTCGAAAGGTGCCGCCTTTATGCTAGTGTGATAACTGTTGTTGTAAGAAAATTCCACCAATGGTAGGTGAACTTCCCAGTTATTCCCGAAGTCAATCACACAAGCACGTAACATGTCCTCCAAAGTCTGTATAGTACGCTCGCTTTGACCATCAGTCTGTGGATGATAAGCAGTACTCATATCCAATCACGTACCTTAAGATTTCTGCAACGACTGCCAGAAGTGTGATGTGAAACGAGAATCGCGGTCAGAAATAATTGAGATTGGTACTCCATGCCTCGAAACGATCTCCTTCAAATAGAGTCGGGTTAATTTCTCCATCTTGTCTGTTTCTTTGATCGCTAGGAAATGAGTAGACTTCGTTAATCTATCCACGATAACCCATATTGTGTCACAACCAGTAGAAGTTCAAAGTAACTTAGTAATAAAATCCATTGATATCTGATCCCACTTCCACATAGGGATCTCGGGTTGTTGTAATAGTCCAGACGGTTTCTGATACTCCACTTTTACCTTTAAGCAGGTCAGATACTTGCTCACATATGTAGCTACATCCGCCTTCATGTTAGGCCACCAGTAGTGCGCCTTCAAATCATGATACATCTTGTCAGATCCAGGATGTAAGAGTACTTAGACATATGTGCCTCACTCATCACCAGATCTCTCAGATTTCCGGCAGAGGTACCCAAAGTCTGTCCATGAAGTAATGAATTCCATCCGCTTTTACCTCGAGCTGCTTGTCCAATCCCCTTAACGATTCAGAGCCAATGTTTTCTGCTTTCAAGGCTTCTGTTTGAGCCTCTCGGGTTTGTTCAGGTAACTGTGTGCTAATGGTAAGCTACAAAGCTCACACACGTCGAGGCTTAGCAGTTTCTTTCCTACTCAGCGCGTCAGCAACTACATTTGCTTTCCTCGGGTGGTACTTGATAACACAGTTATAGTCATTCAGTAATTCTACCCAGCACCTTTGCCTCATGTTCAATTCCTTTTGCTCAAAGATGTGCTGAAGACTCTTGTGATCGGTGTAAATAGTGCATTTAGTACCGTACAAGTAGTGTCTCCAGATCTTTAAGGCAAAAACTATCGCACCCAGTTCCAAGTCATGGGTGGTATAGTTCTTCTCATGAACCTTTAGTTGCCTAGAGGCGTAAGCTATTACCTTATCCCGCTGCATCAATACACACCCAAGTCCATGAATAGAAGCATCGCAGTAGACTACGAAGTCATCACTTCCTCTGGTAACGCCAAATCGGTGAGCTACACAGTTTTGTTTCAGCAATTGGAAAGCAGATTCCTGACTCTCACCCATTTGTTTATGTTGTTCCCTTGTGAGTCAAAGCTATGAGAGGTTGTGCAATCTTAGAGAATCTTCGATGAACGTCGATAATATCCCGCTAATCCAAGGATTGCCGTATCTCACTTGGTGTTTAGAAACAGACCAATTCTTTATCGCTTCAATCTTTGCAGGATCAATGTATTCCCTTCTCGCTGACAATATGACCCAAAAATTGCACCTCATGTATCCAGAAATCACCACTTAGAAAAACTTTGCGTACATTTGTTCCTTTCTAATTAATTCCAAAATTAAACGTAAGTGCTTCTCATGTTCTGCCTAGTCCTTAGTATATCAGTATGTCATCAATAAAGACGATAACAAACTGATCAAGATAGGGTTTGCACACGTGATCATGAGATCCATGAATATGCTGGTGCATTCGTCAACCCAAATGGCATGACCAAAAATCATAGTGACCATATGTGTACGGAGGCAGTCTTCGAGATGTCCTCTCTCGAACTCTCAGCTGATGATACCCAGACCTCAGATCAATCTTAAAGTAATAGCTTGATCCTTGCAGTTGATCAAACAAATCATCTATAGGAGGTAAAGGATATCTATTATTGATAGTAACCTTGTTTGATTCCCTATAGTCAATGCACATTCGAAATGTACCATCCTTCTTCTTGAAAAAAAGAACTGGCGCTCCCCAGGGTGACGAACTCGGTCGGATAACCCTTTATCCAACAGCTTTATAGTTGGGCGGATAATTCCTGCAGTTCGTTCGGAGCTAAGCGGTAGGTTCTCTCGCAATCGGAGCAGCTCCTGGAGTCAATCAATTTGAATTCAACTTGACGATGAGGCGGTAATCCAGGCAGGTCTTCGGAAACACCTCGGGAAACTCGCGAACTACGGGATATCCTGTCTTCTTTTCCTGGTCTGTTTATCTGTGACGAGTGCCAATATGGCCTGTCGACCCTTTTCGTAACAAATTATGTGCCTACATGAACGAGATGATGCCTATCACCGCACCACCTATCACCTCTGACCGTAAGGACGTCTTCGCAATGGGAATCCGTATATGATCTTCTCGTGGCATATGATTTCTTCTTGTTTACCGGGAAAGCCAATCCAGCCTACTACTACATCAAAACTTCCTAGTGTAAACAGGCATGAGATCTATGTCGAAGGTATGACCAGAAGTTCTATCTTGCAGCCTCTAAGGATATGTGTCACGTGAATCTGTTTACCGTCATCTAACTCTACGGTGATTTAGATTCTAAGGCTGAGGGCATATCACTAAAAGACTACAAAACTTAGGGACACGAAACTTCTATCGGCTCGGTATCGAATAATACGGTAGCAAACGACCATTAACCGAAAATTACCAGTTACAGTTGTAGGGTCGTTTAGAGCCTCACCTGAGCCAATGATTAAGGCTCTCCCTTTGGCTCAATTTATTTCCACCGTTGTTGTTGCCATTACCATGGTTGGTGTTATTGTTGTTGTCGTTTTATTGTTGCTGTTGTTGCCATTGTTCTTGTTGCCATTACCATTCCTCCTGAGCTGGGACAGTTGCGTCTGTAATGGCCTTCTTTTCCACATTCAAAACAGCCTTTGGGAGTTTCTGGGCTGTTGTGGCCTTTTCATCAGTTCACCGCGGCAGTCTTTGGCTGCATGACCATCTTCCCACAACGTTGGCACTTGAAATTGTCACATCGACCCACATGGTGGTAGTTACACCAGTTGCACTCGGCTGTCTTCGCCATACCCACCGGGTCCTTGATTTGAGGGAGTCGCCTGGTAAAGCTTCGATTATTATCGAACCTCCGTTGTTGTTGTTGATTTCGCTGCTATTGTTGAGATTGAGATTGGCTGCTTGATGATGATCCCTTGTTGCCTGAACCATCCCACTTGCGTTTATGGTCGGGGCACGCTGCCACCGCGCCCCGCTTGGGTAATCGTCCTTGCTCGACTGCTTGATCAGTCAGCTGTGGGCTGTCCGGATAGCTTGTTGTATGTAGTGGGGTTAGAGGCAGTTACCATACTTTGAATTTCGGGCACCAGTCCACGTATGTAGTGCTCGACTCTCTTGTGCATTTCATTGACCATTCCAGGCATAGTGTGGCAAACCATGAGTAGGTCGTGTAGGCTTCAATCTCTGAGCCTTGCATTTTGAGTTGCCAAAACTCAATCTCCAGCTTTCTGTACTTCATTTCGGGGCAGTATTCTTCAGTCATGAGTTCCTTGAATTCATCCCAAGGTAGTTCGTTGGCTATAGCTTGACCCAGCATTTGAACCTGGGCGTTCCACCAGGAAAGTATTGCGCCTTCCAATGTCCCGGTGGCATACTTCACCTGATCAGCAGGCGGGCAGTTGTATTTCACGAAGACAGACTCTGTCTTCTCAAACCACCTTACAAGCCCCACAGCCCCTTCCGTCCCGCTGTAAGTATGGGGTTTACAGTCCATGAAGGACTTGTAGGTACATGGTGGTGGTCCTGTTTCGACAACCCAAACATTAGTCAGATATCCTAGACAAATAAATAGGATAATTAGTTTAACCTCTTGTTATCATTTACCTGCTGGTTGTCCCTGTTGGGCAGCAGCCACTGCCGCCTGAACATGTTCGTTGATTAAAGCAGCCAATTCCGCAGGCGTCATGTTTATGGCTCCGGCACCACGGACTCCGGCGCCACGTCCACGACCACGCCCACGTCCTCTTCCGCGCGTGTCCATTTTTCACTTTACAATTCACAAATACAATAATGAGTAACATCCAACACATTAATCTCATCGAAGTACAGTAAACAATAAAATAATGGATCCCACAACCAACAACATATAAACAAAAAATAATAACCAAAGATAATAAATTGCAAATGAGTCACAAAGTATTCCATCAATGTCAAAATTTAAGTTTGTCAGTTGGGTGGGAAACAACCCTTCCCACTTAGGTTTCAAAGAAAAGAAACACTACATAGTCTAAGTATGCAATGAGGATGTCAGTCCACAACATCCGACCATCGCTGTCGTCATTCGTTTCCTCCGTTCCTCCCCCTCGGGGGTCTTCGGCAGGTGTAGGAGCTATAGCAATCTGTAGTGCTGCCAGTTGTGCCTCTAGAGCAGCAAACCTATACGTTAACCATCACCTCCGCTGCTCTAGTGCATTCACGCGTCCCGTAAGCGCTCCCACGTCTTCAGCCATCGCATAACACCCATTAAGGGTTTCCCATGTTGTTCCTCGAGCGTATCCACTTGTTGTCGTAGTTCTCGCACCTAGTGTCTTAGGGTAAAATTCTCACTAGTGAGTATCCTGACACGTTGCTGCTCGGTGTCCAGTGCAGCCACTAGTGCAGCAAAGACTTGCTCTTGAGGAATATCCAGGGTAGGAGTGTGAGAGATGGGGTAGCTGTCGACGACCTCGTCGTGGTCGGGTTCGTGGTCGTCGGGGCGGTGGTATCTCGCTCTCCGATATATCATATGTCGTATGCAGGTAGGATAGTAATCCCAATCTTACGGAGGATCACGTTCAGGTATCACGAACGGTTGATCCCAATCAACCTCTTCAGATGGATACTGATGTCGTGGCCAGACCGATCCACTGTTCGGTATGGGTGAGTAAGGAGGCGACTCAGATCTCGCGGGTCTCTTACCCAAGTCACGCGATGACGATGCCATGCTGCGAAGTACGTGATGCGTATGCCAATGAGTATATAGTAAGGAAGTAAGCGACAAGCAACCAACAACTATGCGGTTAAAGTCTAGTGTGTGTATGCAACCTAGTTCCCTATAACCAATGGCTCTGATACCAATCCGTCACACCCTCAAAATCCATGTGCGGGGTTTTACCGCGAGGCGTGTGACATACCAGGATCTCAGTCATTAGTTACTCAGAACGACTCTATATGTACAAACATTCAAAATCAAAGTTTAACTTTAAATACTGCGGAAGCGTTAAATAAACTAGAAAACCCAAAACAATGTAACATGATCTAAAATGCGCAAACAAACGCGCCCAAATATTATGCAAAACCAAATCGTAAATGTTTAAACAACTCAACCAAAGACATTGTTTTCAAACATGCAGATAATCCAATGATGCTGACCCGTGTAATGTGCTCCTAGGCAATAGCAACCTTAACCTGCGAATAACATACTAAAGAGTCAACACAACGGTTGGTGAGTTCAAGAGTTTGCGTTAAACATAAAATAGTAACAGTTGCATAATATAAGAAGTGTATTGAAATAGATAGCTAGTCTATGTTCATCAGTAATAATCATAGTGATTTCGCGATTGAAGCTGACTGTGTTACGTTTGTTGCCTCCTGCCATGACATACCAGGTAGTGACAATGTTCGTTAGGACAAAATTGCACCCGTTTGACCTCGAGTCGCACAGGTGGGGCTCGTCAGACCCAGTAGTACTACCCAAGATTTCCCGCTAATCATCATTATTAACAATCCAAAAGTGTGAGGACTTTCATGGTATTCAACACTATATCATACTATACACAACTCATATAAAGTAAGCGTTTGTAAAACCAGTATGCTATCTCCCCCAAAAGAAAGTATGTAAAAGAGTGGGGCATGAACTCACCTGATGCGCGTAAGAAATTACTTAAGGCTTAACTTGACAAGAAAGAGTAGATAAACAACCCTCAAAGGTCACCTAGAACACATGAGTACATAAGTACGTGTACACAGAATCATAATGAAACCCTAAATGCTCTACAAACCCAAGAACTCAAGGTTTTAGAAGACAAGACACATTTAACCCAGTTGACCCGTTGGTGACATTATAGGTGAAATTCCATTCAAACAAGCATAACAGTACATCACATATGATTAACATACAAACTGACCACATATAACACTTCATTACCCACATGTACTACCTAGATCATCATACAGCCAGATATCATACAAGTCATGCGAATCTCAAACAATTATCATGTTCAACATAGTTACAACACAACCAATGCATCATACATAGAATCAAATCATGCACGGCATGCCATGTGAAGCCACTCACGACTTCACACCCTAAACCCTGCCAATCCTACTAAGTAGGGGCCTCAGATTCGCACGCGTGTATGATGACCATCAACATACCATTTAACAGAATTCTTATCAACCAAGATGTTCAACCATGATCAACTACAATCCAAACAATAGCCTATCATAACCCTTATGACCCATTACCATGAAATCCCACAAACAGGCCAAACCTACCAATTAACCCAATAAACATTCATACACCCAACCAATACATTCTACTACCTTAGAAACCATCCATGAACATACTAGCATGATCCTAATGTCCTAAACATACCCAAAACCATCATATTAAAGAATTTGTGCAAATAAAGTTTCCCTTTTGGGAAAGCACATCCCAAAATCTATCAAACACCCAGTCATTCATGAATTCATTACTAATATACCAATTCAAGCTCATGTTAACATCTAGACATGATCAACAACATCCAATCATCATAATTTATCGATCCTCATGAACAAAAGTTTCTACTTTTGGTAACCTATGAACTACAACATTCGTTCTTAGGTTTCTAGCATCTATATCACCAATCTAACACCCAATTATCATCATAAACACATTAACAACATCAATTCATCATCACATCATAGCATTCATGCAAATAAAGTTGCTATTATAAGTAACCTATGAACGACAAATCAAAATCAAAGCTTTCTTGCATAATCAACGTTAACTAACATATATACAATCTAACTAACATAATAAGATCAACAAACAATCAAAAATCAACATTCAACACCCAAATTCGAACCTAGGGTTTCGGCCATAAGTAAAAACCACCAAAAACATGCAAAAATCTAACCTTTAAACGTGTATTGGCTTGGAATTGAAGATTCTAACTTGTTGTAATGCTTGAAATCGATCAAATCCGTGGTTTATTGCTTGGTTCTTGGTCGAATTCGAAGTGGAGAGGGGAAGAGAGTATAGGTCGCGGCCGATCAAGGTGTGGGGGCTAGGGTTGGGATTTTTGTTTTATTTAATAATCCATAATTACCCTTTTAACCCTTATAATTTGTATTTTATTAAAACTAAGCTTTTAATTACTTTCTAAAAGGTTTAAACATAAAATAATAAACATATGAACTAATAATAACAATTATATGCTTTTACCTTTACTAAATACAAAACATACGGATTAAACACACACGTTTCCACGTTACGCGATAAAATTTACAATTAATATTTAAATCACGTAAGCACATAAGCACAACTTAATAATCACAATATTAGTTAGATTATTATCTGTATATCATTGTTAATTATTATTAAGTCACCAACGTTCAACGACAACTAGTGTGTGCTCACGACAAGTGTATGCAAGACTTAACGGAACTAACGGAGTTTGGTAACGGAAAATTACCGGATGTCACAGTTTTACACTCATCAAAGAAATTATTCTAAGTGTAAAATCTTTCAAAGCCAAAGACCAAATATTTCGAAACCAAAGATGAAGTCTTTCGAAGCTTCAAAGACAAAGTCTTCCAAAGCCAATGAAGTGAAGACTTATTTCTTCCGAAGATAGAAAGAACATGCTTTCTCTGATCTACTTTTCCTCTGATCTACTTTTTCATAAAGCTGACTTACTTTCCGCTGTAACTCTGAAGACTCATCATTTTGCATGAGTTGGTGACAAGGTCCATGCTTTAGTAAATTATAGATTATGGTTTTGAGTCTGTAACTTCTTACTTTGTACCTTTTATCCTTTTTGAAATATATTAGGATGTGAGCTATGGCATGTCATAGTCACTAGTCATAAGTCAATTTGCCTTTTGACTCTACATTGATCTTGTTGTCTAGATTAGTGTTTTCAGCTGGCCTTCAAAGTGTGACCGGCCTGTAGAATGTAGTATAAAGTATCTCAGGTTCTTGTATTTCTTTTTATACTTTGTAACACTTGTAAAAAAACTTGAGAGCAGATACAACATGATTTTCATTTGATCACTCTTCTATATATATATATATATATATATATATGTATGTATATATATGTGTATATATGTGTGTGGTGTATGTATATACACACACTATAGAGGGTAAACTTGAAATTTTAGAATTTAAGGGATAAAGTCCAAAGTTTTTGGAGGGGGTAAAGTGAATTATTTTGTCTAACACCACTAACCTTATTAATTAAGAGTATCATTTACATTGAACGTAATTGAATATCATTATATGCTTGAAGTGTTTATAAATTTTTAGCAGATACAACACTAAATCAATATCAATTAGCCGTCATCCTTACAAATGATTTATGTCAGATAGAATTAATGGGTTCTAGTATGGTGATTGCCTCTACACTTTGATTCCTCAAACAAGTAGTGCCTCATGAACAATTCTTTAAAAGCTAAGAGGTGTGATCGGATATATTATAATCCAACCCAAGTATTTAAACAACATCGATTATCTGAAGATAAGACCTAAGGTGTAGGGACCAAAACAATCGATCTTCAAATAGCAACAACTATTTGTGTTAGTTTTGTATGGAAATGAATATCGAGATAAAGTAATGAGAGTAGAGAAGGAATTCTTGTGAAGTTAAGTACAAATAAATTATGCTTAATGCATATTTAACTATAATCAAGTGTGGAGTTGAGTGTAAATCTGAAGATTAAAACAAATGATGGAGATTAAAACATTAGGTGACATGGATGTGCCTTATTATCTTTAGGCGTAGGTTATATGTACCCCTTTTTTTGAATACATCAATATAGATGAATCAAATTTATCTTTTAGTATGAATATAAAAAAATATAACTAATTGGATAAGTTGAAAATGAAAAGGTTAGAAATTAAACGGGTCAAAGTAACTGAGAGATATATGTTTCATAAAACTTTATTTTAAGTTTCCTAAAAGAACCCTCCATCATACTATAAACAAGTAAAGATTTAACACGTAGATTGTTTCTAACAACAATTTTTACTTTTAAATATCATTTAATGCTTCACGTGCAAAGATTAACTCATACTATATTTATAAGAGTTAATTATCAATACCTTAGGACACAACGCCATGATCGCATAACACTTATATTTAGGGGAGATGGAGTCTTTATGTTTTTCCTAGTTTTTTCCGTATGACACATCAGTGTTACATAAACATTCATTTCCTTGTAGTTTTTCTTAGTTTGAAGGGTGCCATTCTATCCTCCCGATAGTTTTCTATGTTGCATGTGTGTGTGGTACGGTAGAGCTAATATTGCATTGTGGTTTCCGGTGATCAACAGGAATTCTTCCTCAGTTTGGGGTGAAAAACAAACCCCCCGATCCAGGGAATGGTATTCCTAGGTGAAGAAAAAACAAAAAAGTCCAAGATTATGTTTTCCCAGTAACAATTTCGTAACCCCTAATCACTATTTTCATGGTTTTTTCTAAGGTTGGCAAATACTAACGTGCTTATGACATGATTAAAACAGTTTAATAAAAAGTACATTATGAAAATTTTTACCTTTTTAAATATAATTAAAATTAGAGTAAATTACACGGATAGTCCCTGGGGTATGCATGTATTGTAACTTTAGTTCCTACTTTTAATAAATTACAGATGAGAGCCTGAACTATGTAAGAAGTGCACGCTGACGGTCCATGACACTAACAAAGGTTAAGTTTCTCTGTTAGTTTTTGTAAAAGACCAAAATATCCCTTCTTTTTTATACTCTTCTCCATACTCACCACTGTCGCCTCTACCTTGAACCCACTACCAACATCGCCGCTTACACCCTCAACCACCACCAGCGTCGCCGCCAACACCCTCAACCTACCACCACCGTTATTGCTTGCACCATCAGATCTAAACAGAGAAAAAGAGGTGGTGTTATGCCTAGTGGTCTTAGAAGAGAGAAAGAGAGAGAGAGAGAGAGAGAGAAGAATCTCCGCCCAGGTGTTGACGTTCGCGCCAGCGATGGTGACACCCCACCGGGCAACGGGCTCGCGATTCTGTGAGGGTAAGGGCTTGACCACGGGCTCAACGATCTTGCTGGCGTGTTCTTGACGAAACCCACGGCGGTGAAGCCGTTGTTGACCGACGATGGGAGTGGCGACTGCGGTTGCTGCTGGTGGTGGTTAGGGTAGGGGAAAAAGAAGGGTGAAGAGAGAGAGAGAGAGAGAGACTTAGACCAATAGTAGTGCTTGATTTCTCAAATGGTGGTAGAGAGGTAGTGGTGATGGTGATGAAGATGAAGATGAAGATGAATATGGATGAAGAAGATGAAAATGGAAGAAGAAGATGAAGATGGAGGGTTGGGGTGAGACGTGGTGGGTGGGGGTAAGTTTGGTTACATTTAGAAATTATTATTTTTTAAATTTAGGGGTAATTTTAACAGAGAAACTTAACATCAGTTAGCGTCGGGGACTGCGAGTGTGCATATCATGCATAGTTCAGGCCCTCTGTAATTTATTGAAAGTATAGACTAAAGTTGCAATACGTGCAAACTCCATGAACTATCCGTGTAATTTACTCTTAAAATTTAAAGCTAGTCTTCAGCATTTCTCATTATTGATCCGTAAAACATTAAAAAAAGAGTGAATTGTCATTTTCCTTCTTGTGTTTTGGTCATATTTGTCGTCTTTATCCACAAATGTTTTTTCTTGCATTTGGCTCTCAAATGTCAGTTTCATCCAAAAATATTAGCTCCATTATTTTAAAATGTTGAATATTCATCGTTAAAAGGGTACTAATGTAATTTTTTTATAAAAACGAAATCCTAATTTATGTTTATGTGTTGTTGATAAAATTTCTTTTACTGAATTCATGTTTTTGAATGAAAATGACAATATTTTCAAACATTGGGAAGCAAAATGTAAGAAAAATCTTTTTGAATTAAAATAACAAATATAATCAAACACAAAAAAAAATATATATATAATTCACTCAAAAATAACATATAAACCATGAGTCAAGTAGTTAAACAAATTACTTTCATACTTGACACTTACGTTAATCGTATCATCTATAGCATATTAAACATGATAACACATGTTTAAATAGATCTACTTTTTCCTTAGAACAACCAATAGACACCATACAATTCTACTTTACACAACTTTCTAACCGGTTTATTCAAAACACTATTTCCAAAAGTTCCATACCAAGATTTTTTTTAAACGACAAATGTACGATCCTGCTTCGGAGGATAGGTGTTATCTTAATCAGACCCATCTATTCGTTTTCCAGCCGGGACCGCACCCCCAACACTCACAGAAGAAAACTCATTGCTGAAAAAACCTACTGACTCAACTCTAAACATTTTGTTTATAGTAAAACTTGAACTCATAACTTTCGCTAATTTACATGTCACAATACGTTAGCTAGCTTAATAAGTTGGGTTATTCGATACCAAGATAACATGTACAAATAATTTGTTTGAAAGTGGGAAACCACAATGATGAAGCAACCAAGACTTGAATGAATGAAACTTCAACGACCAATGACTCAACCATGAAGATGAACAGCAAATACCTAAAGCTCTTCGTCTTCCTCTTCATCATCAACTCCATCACCGTCTCCCTCTTCTTCTCCGGCGACCACCACCTCTTCCGCCGCCGTCAACCACCCCCAGACCCCCACCCCACCGTCTCTGACCACACCCACATCACATCGGCACCCAACTCCAACAAACCATGGCCGATCTTGCCCTCCTACCTCCCATGGACCCTAAACCCTAACACCCCTTTCAGATCATGCGAAGCCTATTTCGGCAATGGCTTCACCCGCCGCCTCGATCTGCTCAAACCCTCGCCGGAGGGCTACCGGAGATCGTTATCCGGCGGCGGAGGTGGGTGGTTTAGGTGCTTTTACAGTCAGACGTTGAGGAGCTCGATTTGTGAAGGGGGGAGGTTGAGGATGCATCCGGAGAAGATTAAGATGTCGATCGGCGGTGAGGTGTTGGAGAGTGTGATTGGGAGGTCGGAGGAGGAGGAGCTGCCGGAGTTTGTCGCCGGAGCTTTTGATCTGGAGGTGGGTGAGAGATCGAAGAGTAAGGGGAAGAGGGTTGCCGATGAGGGCTTTTTGAATGAGTTTGTGCAGAGAGGGGGGGTCTCGAAGCATGCCATGAGGGATTTGATCGATTCGATTCGGTTAGTTGGCGCTAATGAGTTTGAATGCTCTGAGGTCAGTGAATTTGTTTGTGAATCTTTATGTTGTTGTTAATGAATCTTGATTGATCATTGATTGATGTAAAGTGAAGTGAAATTGGAAAGGTTGTTGATTGATATAATATGTGAACTTGATCACTAAATTAGGGCTTAAATACAGGGGATTGTTGTTTATTGATGGAGGATATAGATTCATGAACACATTTTCTTATCTGTAATCTGAAACTGATAGTAATCAAAGTTAGATGTAATCTAAGATGTAATGAGGTAATCACCTTTGTTGGGGAGTGAATGTTTTTATGAAGCTTCTTTATTGCGGTATGATGTATGAGGATTATCATGATATGATTGTGAAGATCTTATAGGGTTCAGTATAGTTTGTTTGTGTATTGTATTCATTTAGTTATTTTCCTTGTATGATAGATGTTTGATAGAAACATAACTCTAATAGAGTCATTTAAGTTTCTTTTCCGTGTATGAAAGATGTTTTATAGAACCATTAACTCTAGTACAAACTTACCTTTTATGTTACTAAGTTTCAAGATTAGCTTGCTAGGGGTGCTTAATACAAACTAGTTATAAATAGAGAACTAAGAGAACCACATAAATAGTTGTGCGTACGACGTAGTGCTTTCTAGATAAAGTGGAAGAAAGAAAGTTGGGTTGTTATGCGATTATATAATTGTATCACAGTTAAAGCAACAGGTACAAGTACTTATAAGGTTCTTACAAGTCTCTACTTACAACTAGTTCTATATTGTGTCCCTCTAGCTTACAATGAATATAAACATACACGGGGTTCATATCATGAATACTTTGTATAATTGCATGTACTCTTAATCATAGTAGTCAAAGTCACAAGGCGCACTCAAGGGCCAAGTGGCTTTCTTGTCGCCTAGGCATGCCTAGAGAAAGATCTCATAATAATATTATGATAATCTTCGCTTACGCTGGCCCAAGGCTCAACTCTGCCATATTTAGAGAAAGGTCCTCGGCTTGCTTGAGTGTCTGTGCATGCACATTGTGCGCATTTGACTACTTTAATTATATAGAGTTATGGTAGATGATCCACACAATACTTGTTTGTATATTCATAAATTTCTATTCTGAAGTGTTGATTTTATTTCCATTTTTAGAATATTCTGATTGTTTGATGTCATCTTGTAATTGATATCTTTTTGTATGCATATGTTTTAGTCCCGTGTTTGGATCAACCTGGCAAAGGATTAAATATGAATTTATGTTAGGTTTTGTTTTGTAATAAACTCTTCGTATAAGATGAAAAAGATTAACTGCCTGATATTCATATTTAATTATACAAACATAATAATATATTAATATTGACTTAATACTTTTTGTGATGATAGTGGATTGAGGAGCCAACACTTTTGATCACTCGTTATGAGTACGCAAACCTTTTCCACACGGTAACAGACTGGTATAGTGCCTATGTGTCTTCAAGAGTTACCGGCTTGCCAAACAGACCTCAGTTAGTTTTTGTAGACGGTCACTGCATGGTACGCTTCTCGGCTTTACTCATTTCTGTAATTATCATCATTTTCATAAGTTCATTTCACATTTTGACGTCGCTGTTTCATATTTTAATATGTGTTTCAGTCACCATTGGAAGAAACATGGAAAGCCGTATTCTCAGGTTTGAGATATGCTAAAAACTTCAGTGGGCCCGTTTGCTTTCGTCATGCTATCCTCTCACCTTTGGGCTATGAAACCGCCATGTTCCGTGGTCTTTCTGAAACTATAGATTGTTATGGAGCTTCGGCCCATGAGTTATGGCAGAAGCCCGATAACAAAAAAACCGCCCGAATCTCAGAATTCGGGGAGATGATAAGAGCTGCATTTTCACTCCCTTTACACCAACAACACCACAGCTCAAAATCAGGGTCACGAAACCATAACGTGTTGTTTGTCAGGCGTGAAGATTATCTGGCACATCCCCGCCATGCTGGCAAGGTGCAGTCAAGACTTAGCAATGAACAAGAAGTATTTGACGCATTAAAAAGCTGGTCAACGAGTCATACCGAATGCAAAATTAATTTAGTTAACGGGCTTTTCGGGCATATGCCTATGAAAGAACAGGTGAGAGCTATTCAAGATGCATCAGTTATTGTGGGTGCTCATGGTGCAGGACTCACTCACATAGTGTCAGCAACATCGGAAACCGAAATACTAGAAATTGTTTCTAGTGAGTACAGAAGGCCTCATTTTGAACTCATTTCAAAATGGAAAGGACTAAAGTACCACCCGATATACTTAGGTGGGTCCTACGCTAGCCCGCCTGTAGTTATCGACAAGCTCAGGGACATTTTGAAGAGTTTTGGATGCTGATAACCGTCATGAGGTTAAACTTTGTAAACTGTTATATATCTGGTGTTTTTCGGGTGTAGAGTGAGTTGGGGGTTGAGGTTGGCTGATTGTTATGCTATGGCTTGAAAGACGAGGTAGTTGACTGTAGACGAATGGGTCGGGTCGGGTCAAAGCGTGCTGTTGTTGCTGTTATTGGTACGAATACGTATACGATTGCCACGGATTGACATCATTGAACATAGTTATTGTAATATTTGTGATATTGTATGCATGTTTTTTACTTTTGATTCTGGCTTTTTGCTGTGTTCTTATGGAGTTGTTTTCACTTTATTTTCCGCCTGCTTTTGTGAAATTGTGAAATTATTTGCTTACGTACAATTCTAATCAGTTTGATGGTTAAAGTTTTGAGTTTGAATAATTTTTGTAATTGTCGGCCACAATCCTTTATATGGAAAATGGCACACTTATAGCATTCCCATCTCATTTGTTATTCCACATCTCATTTTTATTTATATCCTTAGATCATTTGTGATGATTGTTTATTTAAAATGTCACTTAGGTTTCATGTGGATAAAAACCATTTCACTAAAGCTTCATTAAGTTATGTGTAGTGATTAATTAATGTTTGAAGCATTATTGAAGCAAGACTGATTCTACAACTCTTTCACACAGGGTATGGAGGGGGGATATAGTTTAGAGTTCTGACTAGTATAGATAAAGTTGTGTTTAGAGGTTGTTAAAGGCTTAACGCCTCATAGGTTTAAAGCCTCTTGTAATTATCATGCAGTGGTGTTTGGAGTCTTACTTGTGTTAATATTATCTTTATTGGCACCCATTCTTTGTCCATAACATATAGTTTTATAGTTATACTAAAAATTCTTTTTTTCCTATTCGGTTCAGTTAAATAATATTTTTATATTTTATTTTTATCTTTTCTATTTCTTTCACTCACAGCCACTTTTAAATATATAAAAAAAATTATAATGATTGAACAGTTAATTACCAAATATACAGATGAATAATAATATTTTTTCTAATCCACTCATAAACACTCACAATAATTTTATATAGAATAAGAATTATACTCACAAAATTATAGGGAATGGAATGTGAATGCTCTTATTCAGTTAAGAGTAAATTACACAAAGAGTCCAGTGTTTGGCGAAACGAAAAAGTTTAGATGCTAACATTTTCGAGACGCTTCCATATCATTCCAATTACATCTTTTTTCACGTTTCAAAGATCAAAATCAAGGATTGAAGATATAATCAAGATGATTCAAGGCTAAATCTTTCAAGATCATTCTCGAGTATAAGGATTTGTATAAGTTGCTAGTTCAACCGAAGATTACTTTAATTTGGATGTGAATTGAACTTAATCGTTCAGTTAGTTTGCTTTATATGTTTACTTGTTTGGTTAAACGGTTTTGAATTTCAGTAGTCAACTAATTTCAATCTGTTTTTGCTTTCGATCATTAACGATTAGGACTATTGTTCTATGTGTTTTATGTCACACCCTCAAAATCCACCGGCGGGGTTTTACCGCAAGGCGTGTGACAAATCAGGATCTTAGACACAGTCATATCAAACAACACTATATGTGATTTAAAATAATAATTTGACCTTATATAGTTATCAATGTAATCAGTGCAGAAGCGTAAACGTTTATAAAACCATGAGTAATAAATACCCAAAACAAGGCGCCCAATGAAAGTAGTAAATGTAAATGAACTTGTTTCCAAATAGTACTGATGATGCATGAACCTTAAATGTTCAACTCTAGCCTTAAGCGTGCCTGCAATCTGAGAAGACATGCTAAAATGTGTCAACACAAGGTTGGTGAGTTCACAGGTTTAAATCAGTAAATATATTTGAGTGTTTTCTTGGTAAAAGTAAACAAAAGTATACCATAGGTAGCTATCCTATATATCGAGTTACTTAGCGTTTCGAACTGAAGCTGACTGTTTGTGAGTTGTTTTGTCTTCCGCCATGTCTTATCACAAAAAAATCGCAAATATCTAGGTTAATTAAACACCCGTTCGACCTCCAATCGAGTTAGCGCGACAAACGCGGGTGGGGTTTGTCAAACCCAGTTGTACTGCTCAAAATTACCTCGCTAGCTCGTTATTAACGGTTCGAGTGTGTAAGGACTACGTGATAACGTTTGCACTATAGTAACAGGAGATATACCAATAATACCAAAACCAGATAAAAATAGTTTGCATGCTTCTCCCCCAAAAAGACGTAAACGTTTAAAAAACCATGAGTAATAAATGCGCAAAACAAGGCGCCCAATGAAAGTAGTAAATGTAAATGAACTTGTTTCCAAATAGTACTGATGATGCATGAACCTTAAATGTGTAACTCTAGCCTTAAGAGTGCCTGCAATCTGAGAAGACATGCTAAAATGTGTCAACACAAGGTTGGTGAGTTCACAGGTTTAAATCAGTAAATATATTTGAGTGTTTTCTTGGTAAAAGTAAACAAAAGTATACCACAGGTAGCTATCCTATATATCGAGTTACTTAGCATTTCGAACTGAAGCTGACTGTTTGTGAGTTGTTTTGCCTTCCGCCATGTCTTATCACAAAACAATCGCAAATGTCTAGGTCAATTAAACACCAGTTTGACCTCCAATCGAGTTAGCGCGACAAACGCGGGTGGGGTTTATCAAACCCAGTAGTACTACTCAAAATTACCTCGCTAGCTCGTTATTAACGGTTCGAGTGTGTAAGGACTTACGTGATAACGTTTGCACTATAGTAACAGGAGATATACCAATAATATCAAAACCAAATAAAAATAGTTTGCATGCTTCTCCCCCAAAAAGAAAAGTAAGTAAAAGTGGGCCCGTGAAGACTCACCTTATATGCGTATAAATACATGAAGTGTAAAAGATGGAAACTAATCATTACCTAACAAATATAGGTTCATGAGTTTATATACAAAATGGTCAAGATGAACCCCGTTGTATCCAAACAACATAATTGTTAGCGTGTTCGAGAAATGTTTGACAAGTTTAACTTTTTGACAAAAGTTTACTGGACTGACCCGATGACCCATTGGTGACTCAAATAAGTAAAAACATGTTTAGTCATGCTCAAATAATGAGTCACATTAAGTTTCATGTCAGAAATATATTTTCGGAAAGTTTTTATTTTTGGAAAGTATGATATCGTTACACATGTGTAACCCCTTAAAAGATTATAAAGCATATCAAAGCAAACATCTCAAATATACATGTAACACATCCGACAGTAATCCATAACATGTTAACATAACCAAGAAACTTTATCATTTCCAAAGTTTCCTAATTTAAAACGAAAGAACACATGGTGCATAACATTCATCAAAATCTCCTAACATGTTTCTATGATCATTTCAACATCAAACACATCACCATAACATGTTCTACACATATCAAATTCATCATATAACACATCGAGTCACAAAAGTTTCCATAAATAGTTAGCATGTTCATACGAAGCGTTTTTCACCATTCGATTATTCCCAATCCATTCTTATGCCCTAAACATCATATAACAATTATCACATCTCATCACACATGCATAAATCATCATCTATAAACTAACTTACCCAAAAAGTTTCCAATAATGGAAAGTACTCTAAAACTAAGCCAAAATCAAAAGTTCGAAACATGAATTTTCATCCACGATCATCAACTAACATCCTAGAACAATCAATTCAATCCAATTTTATCAAAATCATACAATTTCTACAAAAGCCCCAAATTAAAGTTTCCATTATAAGTAAGTCTTGGGTTTTGATCAAAACAAAACAATTCCACAAACCCAATCCATACAAATATCACTATATTGAATACTAATACATAATCAATCACCAATTTCAATCAATTTCAAGTTTTGACTCGAGTTTGGATTTCTAGGGTTCATGTTCATCTTTATAATCAAAGAACATGAAATCAAACATAAAAACTTACTTGTAATGATGCATAGATGCAAGCTAACACGTTTTTTATGCAAGAACAATCCATAATCATCATCAATTGCAAGAGAATGGAAGTGTGTGTATGTGTTCTTGTGTGTGTGTGTTCGAAATGGAGAGGGGACAAGGGGGAAGGGGCGGCCTCAAATGAGGGGGATTAGGGTTGGGGGTTGGGTTTTATATATATAATTTTTTTTACAAGAAAGCCCCCGTCCGCGATTGAATGTTTTCTACACCAAAGCCACCAAATAATCACATAATATCAAATAAACATTAATAACATGAAATAATATTCATTTTTCTAGTTTAAAGGCATATTTATAATAATTAGACGTTAAAAGACGAAAATGCGCGAAAACGCGTAAATGGCAGAAAATTCCTAATTTTCACAACCAGGCTACATAATTAATCACATAATCATATAACACATAATTCACACCAATTATGATTATTTGAAAACCATTTTGACAAATCACCAACGTTTGGGGACAAACGAGTGTGTGATCCGGCTTTTTTTCGAATTACTGTTACATGAAAGGTTCGTGAATGTTTGTGAAATAAATGACGCATTTAAGTAAACAATATTAAATACATAAATGTATGTTGGAAAACCATGATTGTGATGATCGGAAAGTGACCTGAAAATGCCGGGTAACAGGAGATATACCAATAATACCAAAACCAGATAAAAATAGTTTGCATGCTTCTCCCCCAAAAAGAAAAGTAAGTAAAAGTGGGGCCGTGAAGACTCACCTTATATGCATATGAATACATGTAGTGTAAAAGCTAGAAGCTAATCATTACCTAACAAATATAGGTCCATAAGTGTACGTACATAATGGTCAAGATGAACCCCGTTGTATCCAAACAACGTAATTGTTAGTGTGTTCGAGAAATGTTTGACAAGTTTAACTTTTTGACAAAAGTTCACTTTTGTTTATCAAAGTTGACTGGACTGACCCAACGACCTCTTGGTGACTCAAATAAGTAAAAATATGTTTAGTCATGCTCGAATAATGATTCACAATAAGTTTCATGTCGGAAATCTATTTTTGAAAAGTTTCTATTTTTGGAAAGTATGATATCTTTACACATGTGTAACCCCTTTCAAGATTATAAAGCATATCACAACAAGAATCTCAAACATACATGTAACACATCTGAAAATAATCCATAACATGTTAACATAACCAAGAAACTTTATCATTCCCAAAGTTTTATAATTTAAAACGTAAGAGCACATGGTGCACAACATTCATCCAAATCTCCTAACATGTTCCTATAATGATTTCAACATCAAACACATCACCATAACATGTTCTACACATATCAAATTCATCATATAACACATCGAGTCACAAAAGTTTCCATAAATAGTTAGCATGTTCATACGAAGCGTTTTTCACCATTCAATTATTCCCAATCCATTCTTATGCCCTAAACATCATATAACAATTATCACCTCTCATCACACATGCATAAATCATCATCTATAAACTAACTTACCCAAAAGATTTTCTATAATGGAAAGTACTCGAAAATTAAGCCAAAATCAAAAGTTCGAAACATGAATTTTCATGCACGATCATCAACTAACATCCTAGAACAATCAATTCAATTCAATTTCATCAAAATCATACAATTTCTAAAAAAGCCCCAAATTAAAGTTTTCATTATAAGTAAGTCTTGGGTTTTGATTAAAACGACACAATTCCACAAAACCAATCCATACAAATATCACTATATTGAATACTAACACATAATCAATCACCAATTTCAATCAATTTCAAGTTTTAACATGAGTTTGGATTTCTAGGGTTCATGTTCATCAAGATAATCAAAGAAAATGAAATCAAACATAAAATCTTACTTGTAATGATGCATAGATGCAAGCTAACATGTTTTTGATGCAAGAACAATCCATAATCATCATCAATTGCAAGAGAATCAAAGTGTGTGTATGTGTTCTTGTGTGTGTGTGTTCAAAATGGAGAGGGGACAAGGGGGAAGGGGCAGCCACAAATGAGGGGGATTAGGGTTGGGGGTTGGGTTTTATATATATAACTTTTCTTACGAGAAATGCCCCCGTCTTTTATAAAAATCGTTTTAACGCTACGCGATTGAATGTTTTCTACACCAAAACCACCAAATGATCACATAATATCAAATAAACATTAATAACATGAAATAATATTCATTTTTATAGTTTAAAGGCATATTTATAATAATTAGACGTTAAAAGCCGAAAATGCGCGAAAACGCGTAAATGACAAAAAAATCCCAATTTTCACAATCTGGCTACATAATTAATCACATAATCATATAACACATAATTCACACCAATTATGATTGTTTGGAAACCATTTTGATAAATCATCAACGTTCGGGGACAGATGCGTGTGTGATCCGGTAATTCTTCGAATTACCGTTACATGAAAGGTTCGTGAATGTTTGTGCAATAAATGACGCATTTAAGTAAATAATATTAAATGCATAAATGTATGATTAGAAAACCATGATTTTGATGATCGAAAAGTGACCTGAAAATACCGGGTGTCGCATCATCCCCTTGTTGAAAGAAATTTCGTCTCGAAATTTAACTAACTCTGGTAAAAGATGGACGAAAATTTCCTGATTGTCACATTCTAACTTGGTAATCTTTTAAGTAGGAAACCTAGTTGTTATATCATTCAGTTTGAAATCGTTAATTATCATAACCTGGTAATTCGAATTTTAGATTATTCATCAATTCAAATAAGTTAACAAACCACGTGTATGTGGTTTTCAATTAGTAAACTTAGGAAAAACAAGTGGCTTTGCAAACTTGAAACCCGAGTGTGATTCTTTTTCTCATTATTGTTTCTAAATCATTCTCAAATTTCTTTTAGTTTTCATAATCATCAAACCAATTCAAATTCAAATTTAATTTTCATGTCTAGTTTAGTTAACAACATTCTCCTCTGTTTCTTCGTGATACGACACCCTACTTACCATTACTTGTTAAAGGTAATTAAAACTTGATTTTAACAATATTTTTGGTTGACCCTTCGACATTGATCAGTTATAATCACTCAATTTAGTCCTATCGATGCTTGTACATGAATACTATATGCTGTTGAACTTTGACAAGACTATCATGTGTTGGTAAGTTATTTTGGCTACATAAACAATTTACATTAAGTTTCTAGTTATTATATACTATACAAAATGCAATGACATTATGATGTACACTATGTTAATGCATGTGCTTTGTATGAAGCATTACATACAAGAATCTAATGTATAGACACATGTCTTTTACTTTACCTTTCTTACTTTAGTCCACATGTTTTCTTCCATTCTTCTTCTTCACTCCACCAGACACCAGTTCGTCATGATCAAAAGGAAATGAGCTTCAATGGCTTACACACATATGTTGTCGAAATCACTGTCTTTCGTGCATTCGTCATTCGTTGAGAGTTCAAGCCTCCATGGACAACAACCCCTAAAAACAAAGACCACCAAACAAGCAAGTACTTACCGCATAAGCATTTGCACCACCTATTTCCTTTCCAAAAAGGCGCGATCGTTACTTTCGTCGATCGATTGTCCAACGACCGGCAGTCTGCAAGAAAGTTTTTCTTGTTTTTTTATCCTTTCTTATAAATACTAAGTATCACACACACCTATAAAATATAATTTTGCTTACAAACACTTTCATATACATATTTAAAAAGATTTATTTCTAACATCTAACATATATCATCACACTTCAAAGGTTCAAATTTATGCTTCAACTTTCTACACACTATTAGTGGTTTGTAGTGGTGGTGATCACTTCCATCCTCAGCAAAACGAGAATTGCTAGGTGCTTAATGTCTTATTAAGTTAGACAATTTGTAAATGTTGATCACTTTCTTGCTAAGTGAGCCATGTGTTGCTAAGTGATCACTTCCTTATTAAGTGAGACGTTATATAAGGTGAGCGCTACCTTTTAACTAGTGAGACTTTGTGTATTGGTGATTCCGTCCGTATAAGGGAGACGACTAGGGGAGAAAATTCTCAATTGAAGATCAGGAAGAGAAAGTTGCCTGAATTACTTAACATAACTTGAATCTTTATAAGTTGATTTTGTCTTTCTCTCTCTTAAATATTCATTTATTGGTTCATATTTTTATATACACAAGATTTAAATACATAAGTTTTAAACAAAGTTATTAGATACTAAAAAAATTTTAAATTGAAAATTATTCAACCTCCATAAGTTTTCTACAAACCCCGTTAACAACGATCTGTCATTTTGATTATTCTCATAAACCACGCTAAAACAATTTAAATATGATAGGTTGCCATTTTAGACTTGAATTGAAATGCTCAATGTTTTCCTTGCAGTTTTTGTTCTATCGGTATTGGAAACGTTCTGCATTTATAAAAATATTGAGGTTGATATTTATATAAAGTTGTATCCATTGACTATCTGTAGCAATGGGGTCCATATCGACAAACGACTGAAACGCTGGGGTGGAAATCCAATCCAAAATCTTATTCTTAAAGTTAGCGACGATGAATCAGTTCCTTCCACAGACGATGAAACTACAAAAAAACCATTGACAACCATGGCGGACCCATATAGGTCCTGTGTGGGACATTCACACTACATGAATTTGTATTGTTTTAGTATATATTCGTTCAAATCTTGACCGACCACCAAGAAATTTTAACACATACCTCCATATAACTTTAACACCAACAGAACAAGATAACCTTTCAAAACGTATATATAATGCATAAACTAATTAAAAAACTAACACATGCTTTAAAAATTCTTATAAACTCAAATGCCCAATAGTTTTTTAAACAATTTAGCCCATTACCTCATTAATTTTTATAAACCCAGTTATCCAAATAATCAATAATCATTTAAAACGATTAATCAATAATCATTTAAAACGATTAAGCTTATCACTCCATTAACTCAACCATACAAAATTAACCTCATGAAACATTAAAGGGATGATCGGTTGATGGAAATTTGTAAGAGCTGCTACCGGTTACTGCCCTTTTATCCATGATTACACGCCCTCCTGTGTTCAATTCATTCGAAATAGCCCCAGGATCCTTAATTTAGGAATTTGATTTTATACCTCTTCTCTAAATTATACATTACTATTTGATTATTTGCTTGTATAAATATTACAAATTTAATTTATGGATTGATATATTTGATTATTACTTGATTATTTGCTTTAATACATGATTATTTACTGAAAATTATGCAACCCGACCCATACTGGAAAAAAACAATATTTAGTGATAGGCAACCAGCCCTAATAATTTTTGAATCCTATTAAAAAAAATATCCTGGGTTTGCCAAAGCGGCTATTTTGTCAGCTATATGTCGGTATCGTAAAAATACCGACATATTCCGGCCATGTTACTTTATTTACATATTTTTTATAAAAGTAGTTTTGTCGGTGATACTTATTTGTTTACCGGTGATCCGTGAGGAAACCACATGTGGGTAAAAGCTTTATTGACGTTCCAGCATGACAATATTACCTGAGGGATGGTTCATTGACAGATTACCAATGGAAACTTCTATAAATATATAATGCAACAATAAGAACACAGCAGCTACAAACAAGAAATGCTGAGTGCAAGAAATCATCGACTCCTAAAGAGGTCGTTCATCACAATGTTCATCCTGTCTCTTATCTATCATCATATTTTCTTCTAACAATAACAATGTTAGCTAGTAATCAAAATACCTACGTTATCAGTCAGTTCATCACAAACACCTCCAGAATCTCACAACAAACAACATGTTATGCTTTTCATCCATGGGTAAAACCGTCATCAACACGAAGAAGCTTCGCACACCCGCAGAAGTGGTTCAAAAGACGCGATCCCTTCTTCTTTATTCCAAGAAATCTCTTGATGTCAACTCACAGGTTTTCATCCTATCATGTTACTGGTTTCTTTTTAGTTTTTACATAAACAAGAAGATATAGAAATCGATTTAAAACAGTGTTGTGTTATGTTCAGATGACAGAATTGAACTCACTTATAAGGGAATTGAAGTTGATTCTTTATGGAGATGATAACTCAGAGCCTTCTGCAGAAGCTTGTGCACAATTGACAGTAGAGTTCTATAGAGAAGATACATTGCGTCTGCTTATTATCTTTCTACCCAAGTTGAACTTAGAGGCCCGTAAAGATGCCACGCAAGTCGTCGCGAGCTTGCAAAGGCAGCCCTTGCCGTCGCGATTCGAGGCCTCGAGATATTTGGAAGCTAATCTTGATCTTCTAGACATTCTCATATCCGGGTATACATGTTATGCTGAAACTTATATATCTAGTTACTGTAACAAACAATATTATCACAATACTAGCAAAGTGTAATGATATTATATTATTAAACAGGTATGAGGATCCTCAATTGGCTCTTCATTATGGTAGGATGTTGAAGGAGTGCTTACGTCATCAGATCGCTGCAAGGTAGGTAGAAAATATTTTTTGTTGATTTAGCTAGTGATGATCTTGTATGGGATTTGTTATAGTTCTTTAGATTTGGTTTGCAGTTACTTGTTAGAACCAAGTCAACTGGAGAAATTTTTTGGTTACATACAACATCCAAGTTTTGATATTGCTGCAGATGCAGCAGATGCATTCAAGGTTGGTTGTTTCTTGACAAAATCTGTAGGTTTCGTAGTAGTTAAGGTACTATGAATCGTGTAAATCACTTTCAAGTTAATATTTTGATAGTACTCTCAAAATCGTAATTGGATAATTCAGAAAGAGTCAAGAATAAGTATGCAATTTCTGTTATAAAAGTAGTACCCAAAATGGACCAAAGTTTGCATTTATAGGTTGTAAATCATCACAAGTTATAGTGAAATAACGTAATGTTTCATGAAAGAGTGAGTCAGTTTGGTGGTTAAAATGTTTCAGGGTTAATTATGGTAATTGGTTACTATCAACAAACTTAGTTACTTCAAAATGAAGCTTAGTTATTGTTGACAATTGCTTTCGTCTGCCGTTACCTTCATGTTAATCTCATGGTTCCTGCTCACCGCATATCTACCATTGATTATTATGATCTCCCTATGGTTTTATTAAGTAAACACAATTTCTAAAAGTTATTTGATAACACTAAAATCAACAACAGAATTTTGCCTCAAAGTTACAAATATGTTTCAGGTTTATGATCTAAAGTCTTGAAGAACAACATGTTGCTAGTTTTTGATCTAACAGTCTTTTATGATTTGCTACAGGATCTTTTGACTAGACACAAGTCTACTGTGTCTGAATCTTTGTCCAAAAACTATTGCTGGGTAGACATCCGTTATGTTCCTTCTTTTTCTTTATTTTACCCGTTTTGATGTTGGTTTCCGTATGTGATGTCCTCCCCATTTGTACGTGTTTTGCTAGTTTTTCACTGAAATGAACGAAAAGCTACTGAAATCTGATAATTATATCACCAGAAGACAAGCCGTCAAGGTATTGATAATTTGAGGCTAGAACTATATAGTTGTTAGTAACATTGAAAGGTTAATGTTCAAACAGTGGTTTCTTCTTCTATTGCTTTATGATTCAGCTACTTGGATGCATATTGCTTGATCACACGAATTCTAGTGTTATGATGCGATACGTAAGCTCAAAAGATAACCTGATAATTCTAATGAATCTTCTAAGGGTATGATGCTCTCTTTACCATTTTCCATATAGAAATTGGCCTAAAAGTTTATATAAAGTGGAGATTGTTGTTATGCAGGATCAAAGTAGGAATATTCAGATAGATGCTTTTCATGTATTCAAGGTATTTTAAAGGATATGATATTGAACCATCTCTATACGCATTTTAATTGCCGAGCTGCTTTACGTGCTTTTACCTTTTTTTAACGGTAATAGTCAAGTCAAGATGTTTACCTAGGGAAGATTTAAACATGGGACTCTCACTCTTTTGAAAGATCTTTCAGATGCCTTACCACTAAACTTTGTGATTGTTGAGTTGTATGTTTTACTTAAATAGCCATTTGACTAACTTATAGAGATACAACCATTTGGTCATTACAAATGATTAAAAGAAAGTATAGCTCAATAAAAAAGCCTAGACAATCGGAATTTGTGCAGTTTTGGCTTCTTGTACGTTTAACCAATGAGATTCATATTTTGACGCCTAAGCGCAAAAGCCATTTCTTTTTTATTTGGTTGTAACTATTTGATCATCCACATAATTAATTGCGTGTTTGTAAAATGGTTGTTTAAAATTACTTGTGATTATTGTGGCTTTGGTTCCTTACTTTGGTTACTATTTTTGGCAGCTTTTCGTAGCAAATGAAAATAAGCCTCGTGAAATAGTGAGCATACTTGTTACAAACAGAAGCAAGATTCTTCGTTTGCTGGGCGCTTTTGGTTATACAGGTAGGCAACTTAGCTTCTACTTCTATTATTTATGAGAGATGATTATAAAAAGTTAATTTGATTTTTTGGTTTTTTATGTTGTTTGCAGAAGATGAAGTGTTTGAGACAGACAAAGTTCATGTGGTTAATAAACTAGCTGTATTAGAGCTTCAAGACTGAGAGGACATGCACATCAAAGACATATTATTCAACATTTTAATGAAATGTATAAGTATGATATTCGTTCATATTCATAAAAAAGTCAAGCGAAGTATATACACTAGTATAAAGATGAAGGGTTATAATCGTTTTGAATGTAAACAAGCATGCATTCTATCCTTCTAGACATGTGCCTAAACAATAGAATCTTGATCTGAACAAAACGATAGTCATGTACATGTCAGTTTCTACTCAACTAAAGATATGAAGGGAAGATTTTACTTCGGTTCTTTCTTCAAATATTCTTGTAGGCCTAGGGCTAAATACACCTCTAAAGATAGCCTATATTGATTTGATTGATTTATAATTGTTTAAAAAAATGCTTATACCATTGTATAAAGCCTGGTATATGCTTGTATATATCGTTCTCAGCTTGTATATGTTTTAGGGATTGGACGCACGATACTGAACACACACACAAAAGCAATAAAACGAACACGAGGATTTAAAATGGTTCTATCGATGTGAACTACATCCATTATGCTGCAACTAGCTATTTTATTATTCAGGTGCTTAAGGAATTACAACGTCTTACCCATGTATATATACTACAGTATTAGGGTAAATAACTTTGGGAACAATTAAACATAAATTAGGCAACTAGCTTAATATAATTCGATTAGGGTTAAGATTGGCTAAAGACTCCATATCCCAACAATCTCCCGCTTGGAAGCTTTGATAGTCTTCAAACTACGCTCTGTCTTCACTAGCATGTCTGTAATCTTCCTACCACTAGTTGTAGTAGCCTTACCTAAATTGATTTCCAAGGTGTTAGCAAATCGATTGAAAGGAGTCACTGATTCCTTAATTTTAAACGAGTAGACGCATTTGTGTCGGGCATGAACATTATAGATGTTCAAATGATCGTATATAAGATAATTTTCTTGAGCAAAAAAATACAAACACGAGACGTTACTTTCAAAGATTGATTTTCATAAAGTTTTTGACTCACTGAACTGGGAATTCATTAAATTGATTTTATCTCAAATGAATTCCCACCTAAATAGAGGAGATGGGTTTGCGTGATTCTTATGTTCTCTAGGTATTCAGTTTTCGTTAGCGGGTCTCAGACCTTCGAATTCTAATGCCTGAGTGGGGTCTATCAGGGGGATCCCCCGTCCCTGTTCATTTTTATTCTCGAGTTAGAAAGTCTTTTATTTCTTCATGGATAGTACGTGTTCCTCTAGTATTTTGCAAGGGTTGTCCACTCCTAATAATGGGTCATTATTATCACATCGTATGTATGCAGACGACATAATCATCCTTGGTGAATGGTCGGATGCATACATCAAGATATTAGATTATGTGTAGCTTTGGGATGGTTTAGAGGATCTTTATAAACCTTACCCAAACAATTAGGGGTGTGCACGGGTCAGTTTGGTTCACTTCTAGCTTAAAACCGAAACCAAATACCAATATTTCAGTTTCTAGTTTTTAAAACCATTCGGTTTAGGTATTCTCGGTTTTTGATTTTCAGTTTTCACTTTGGTTTCGGTTTTACCATTTGAGCGTCAAGTTTTTAAAGAAAAAACCGATTCGAAGTAATGAATTTGAGCTTGAATTTTTGAGCTTACATAATTTTATTGATCTTTAAAAATAATTTATATATTTTTATAAATTACTTGACATTAAAATTAATTACAAGCTATAAAAAACAACAACAAAATCAATAAAACAATTTATTTTGATTACAGTTTGGTTATTTTGGTTTCTTGCACACCCCTAAAAACAATAATTTTTAGGCTTGGAGCATGTCAATGGGAAATTAAAAAATCTATTATCTATAGTATGTTGAAATGTAAAGAAGGCTCATTATCTTTTAAATACCTTGTGTTATTGGTGGAATGCAATATGAATTTGGCTAAAAGTTAGGAACCGATGATTCAAACTATTGAGTAAATGGAAGGAGAAAACATTATCCATTTGTGGCCGGTTAACTCTCCTAAAATCGATGATACACTCTCCTTAATACTTTTCCTTGTATAAAGCCCCTTGTAAAGTGATACACTAGTTGGATAGCTTGAGAAAAGGCTTACTTTAGGGATGAGAAAAAAAGAACCATTAGGTGCATTGAGACAAAGTTACGACTCCAAAAAAAGGGGGCTTTAGGTCTGAGTAAACTAGATGACTTTGATTAAAGTCTTATCATACAAAGGTTGTGGAAATATATGACATAGGAAGATAGGTTATGGAGAAAAATTATGAAGGCATTTCAAGAAAACTCAATAAGATAGGATTTTCTTTCGGTGAATAGTGCTAGTTCAGAACTTGGTGATCCATTACAAGGTCGGGGTTCTTATTAACTTTAGTTAACATTAGGCTTGATCTTCTCAACAAAGGAGTTCCAAGTAATGGTTTCAATATTAGATTATTGGTGGATTTGTTAGATTGGGTTAAGCCTCTTATGATTGAATTCCCTGCCTTATTTTGTTTAGTAGCCAATAAGTCTAGCACAATGGCTGAAAGATGTTATTGGAAAGATGATATGAATGATCCTAATTGGAGCTAGGAATGCCATCGTTTGCTCCAACATGAGCCGGATGAACTTAATGGATGCCATAATATCCTCCTCCTAGGTGAACTCTCTAATGTTGGTGATTTTAGGAGGTCGGACATAGAAAAGGAAAAATTTACTTGGTAAAATCCATGCGTGATCTAATTGATAAAATCCAGAGATTTGAACTTGAGTTTTATGTTTAAATGGAATAGATAGGTACCGAATCAACAAGATGTTTTTGGGTGGAGGGCTTGCCTAGACAGACTCCAAGCTCGTGAAGCTCTACAAAGGAGAATGGTTCAAGCTAACAATGTCGTTTGTCCGTTTTGTGACGAGGTAAACTAGTCCATCAATCATGTTCTGACTTCATGCTATGTCGTAACTATTAGATGACAATATATCATGAGGTGGTGCAACCTTAACCTTTTGTATTTAGTTCTAAATAAATATCTTTTTCGGTTGCATGTTTACTTGAAAAGAACTAATTATCATAAGAGGTTGGTTCAATCTATTATTTTTATTGCATGTTGGGAGACGGGTCGAAAATAACTTTATTTTCAACCACAAGAAGCTAGCAATCGAAAGCATCTTGGAAGAAATCAAGGTGAAAATCTAAGTGGTTGGAGCGGAAGAAGTAGTGTAATTTAAAGTTATCAAAGATTAATCTATACTACTATATAAAGCAAAATCTAAATGTACTTTTATAAATAAATAAAAATTAAGACACCTAATACAACTTTTTAATCATTAGATACAAGTGTTGTATACGATCATTCCTTTTTTCCTCATCATTTAATAAACTTTTTCTAATTAATACATATTCTTAATACATTATTTAATAATGTAAAATTATTTAATTCACTGTCAACGTTTAAAATAGGTCGAAAAAGAGGCTCGATAACATCAGTCATATCACTATATATAACAAATAGAAAAATTATGAGTAGTGAAAGTGTATGTTTTCTTAATATTATCACAATAATTTTATTTTTCTCAAAACTATTAAAAACCCCACTTTGTTTTTTTATAATTTTATATTTAAATCTTTAAAGATTTTTTGAAACTAACCACAACACTTTCTCTTTTTTTTGTTTTTTTTTCCAAGTTGATACCTACTCATTTGTCTTTTTTAAAATTTTATATTTAAGCTTTCGAGTTATATCAAATTTACATTTAATCACCTAAACTTTTTTTAAATTTCACATTTAAGCTTTCGAGTTGTACCAAATTTACATTTAATCACTTGGACTTTTTTTTAAAGTTTTATACTTAAGCATTCGAGTTATGTTAAATTTTCTTTTAATCAATTTACAATAGAGCTTGTTTCGTACGTAATCTTTTTTCGGGTGGTTAGTCATAACATATAAATCATCAGAATTAAATCTTTCAACTTTCATAACCTCCGCTGCATAAAACGGGTTACAGTCACTAGTATCACTACTACAGAGAAAGGTATTTGCTACGGTCATATCTGTAGCGAATCCGTAGCAAAACGAGTGTTTGCTACGAATTTGCTACGGATTTGGTTTGTAGATGGTACTTTCGTCTCTAATTTGTCTTGTTACGGATTTTTGCTACAAACCAATATTTGCTACGAGTTTAGCTACAAACATTGGCATCGCTAATTTAGCTACGCATTTGGCTACGAATATTTGCTATGGAGTTTGCTACGGAGTTTTGTTTGATTTTGGCTATGAAATTTTTTCTACGAAAAGATTGCTATGGTTTTGCTAAGGATTTTAGGCACGGTTTTGCTATGAATGATTTATCTAAGAATTTGCTACAAATATCTGCTATAAAATTTAGCTAGAAATTTGCTACATTTTGGTTATGGAAATCGACTACGAATTTTGCAATGAGCTGTGTTATACTTTTGCTAGGAGTCTTGCTATGGGTCAATAGTGTCGCCAGTCCCGTACAGCCTACCTTTTCCTTTTCCCGACTAGTTTGTGATCACAATTCCATATCAAGTTCGGGTTGTAAGGTATTGTACTCTCTATATCTCTCAACAACACACTCCTTATATTTATTATTTGATAAGAAAAAATTAATACATAAACATTTTATAGTTTGCATATATAAATAAATACAAGTATTTAAAGTTTATACATGTTAGAAATTAATACAAAATACACACTTATACATGCTTGAAAATCATATGATGTGTTCATCTCAGGAACTAAACAATTAGGGTTGTCCTTAATGTTATGCTCCAAATGACCCAGCGTTGTGCTCCAAGTTACCTAATTGGCGGGCAAAGTATAGTCATTGGTTAAAGTTGTCTATAACAAATTATAAACACAAAATAAATATATAATTAAAGTTTATTCTATGTATGAATGATAAAATATATCCAAGTAATATTTTTAAAAGGAGATTGAATATTAACATGAAGGTTTGCGTTGGACAAGCATCAATATTCCAAACTTTAAAGTTATTCTAAGATTTTGTTACCGATTTTGCTACGGGTATTAATATTTAATGAGTTGTATTATTTACTTTTTAAAAACTTATTTCTTGATTCTAATATGGTTTTTCCCTATAAATTTTAACTAAATTACTTTCAATTATCGTAAATATCTATTTTTTTAATTTATCTATAGATTTTGCTACGGATTTTGCTACGGGTATTAATATTTATTATCAACTATACTCCTAGTTTTAGGTTTTGCTATGGATTTTACTATGGATTTTTTTGATGATATTTTTTATCGTTATTTAAATACTTATATTTTCACTTTTGCTACGAATGTTACTACGGATTTTATTAAATTGTTTTTTAATGTTTATTCTTTAGTCTTGCTATGGATTTTGCTACGAGTGTTGCTAAACTATTTTTAGTTATTTTTTTCAACATTTATTTCTTGATTTTGCTACGGATTTGCTATGGATTTAATTAAATCGTTTTTAATATATTTATTATTAGAGAGTTTGTTTAGATAGTTGAGGAGGTTATGTTAGTTGTTGAGTTAGTTGAGGTGGTTATATTCTAGTTATAGATTTCTTTTCTAGAAGCTTCTTGAGACTATTATATAAAGTCTCTTTCTGTATTTGTTGAGTAATAAAAATAATACAGAAATCTTACGCAAAGAATTCACTCTACGTTTCTCTCTATTTTCTTCATGGTATCAGAGCACTTTTGCTCTGCGATTCCGATGATAATCTGGTAATCTGCCTTGAAGCTTCAATCATCTTCCAATCAATTCATCATCAAACATGACAACATCTACAACTTCTTCTTCTTCTACAACAGTAAATACCACAGCATCAAACACAATCAATACACTACCAAACATAGCCAATTTTCTATCTATCAAACTTGATGATAGCAACTACTTGAATTGGAAGCATCAAATTGTAACGATTTTGAAGACTTTAGGCTTATTAAAGTTCTTGAAATCGGATTTACATGTTCCAGCAATTGATTCAACTGAAAGAGAAGCTTGGGAGAAGAGTGATGGCTATGTTCAAGCCCTAATAACTGCATCTCTTTCACCATCGATCATGCATCTTGCTCGAAACTCCACATCGGCTGCTTCCTTGTGGAAATCAGTTGAAGATTCTTTTGTTCAGATTGTTTTTGCCAAACAATCTCAGTTACGAACACAATTTCATATTCTCAAGCAGAATACAAAGTCAATTGTTGATTTTCTCAATGAAGCTAAAGAGATCGTTGACTCACTTAATGCAATCGGTGATCCTATCTCAGATGAGGTACTTATCTTGCAGATTCTTCAAGGATTAAGCACCGATTATGAGCATTTTGTCATGAATATCGAGAATCAGGACAAGTCCTTTACATATTCTCAGTTGCGTTCCAAACTTCTTACTTATGAAGCACGTTTGAAACAACAACAAGCTGTAACACCTCCTCTACTCGCCGCCATGACTGTGTCAACTACAACACCACCACACATCGCTTCCGCAAAGGATATTTCATGTCAGATCTGTGCCAAGCATGGCCATAAGGCTTCGACTTGTTAGTTTCGGTACACTCCTCATGATAGCTCGCAAGTGCATCGTGGTGGTGGTGGCAGAGGTTCGACTTGGCGATGCAATCGTTCCCGTGGTACCGGCGGTCGTTTTGGTAATAGCAGCGGTGGTTCAAATTGGCGTTTTGGTGGTGGTCGTGGCAGCTTCACAGCAAATGTCGCCTCTGTATATGTTTCTGATGCTGCGATGAATGCCTTTTTAGGGCATGGACTTGGCATTTAAGGGGCCGGGCCCCCCTTTTCCTCTATATCTGGGCCTGCTCTTGGGTCTGGCACTATTGGACTTAACAAACAGCCCACTTCGACTAATCCCCAAGGTGTTGAGTTTGGTGGATCCTTTTCTGGCCCTGTTTCTGCTGGGCCTGTACATGCTGCTGGTGGTCCATCTGTTGGGCCAGTTTCTTCTGGATTTGGGCCTGAGCACTTTCAGTCTTGGGCAGGTTCTCCCCACTATGGTTTTCATGCTGATATTTCTCGCTCGTGTCAGGAGGTTGAGTCTTGGATTCCTGATTCTGGAGCAACCGCTCATATGACATCTGACCCTTCTATTGTGTTTGGTACTGTTCCATACACTGGTTCTGAGCGTGTTATTGTTGGTAATGGTACATCACTTCCTATCTCTCATATTGGTTTTTCTTATCTTCGATTATCTAATTATGTTTTGCTTCTTCGTCATGTTCTTATCGTTCCCGGTCTTGCCAAAAATATTTTATCAATCACACAACTTGTGATTGATCATCCTATTTCTGTATTGTTCTCATGTTTTGGTTTGTCTATACAGACTCATACAGGGGAGCTCCTCCACCACATGCGAGCTAGTTCTCATCAGCTCTACTCGCTTTCTGCTACGTTCTCCACGTCTTGGGAACTTTGGCATTCAAGGCTGGGGCATCCGTTTGATCATGTGTTGTCTAGAATTTCTGTTTTATCATTGTCTAATAACTCATTACATAAACCTTGTAATTCATGTTGTATCTCTAAATCTAGTCGTTTACCATTTACCTCTATTGTTTCCCACTCTACTGTTCCTTTACATATTATTCATTATGATATATGGGGTCCTTCTCCTGTTATGTCTCGATCTGGTTATCTCTATTTTATCACTTTTATTGATGATTTTAGTCGTTTTATATGGATGTATCCGTTGATTGCTCGTTCTCAGGCTGTTGATTGCTTTCGTCATTTTCAACCTTTGGTTGAAAAATATGTTTTCATGTACCATCAAACACCTCCAGTGTGATGGTGCTCCTGAGTTGACTCGTGGTGCTATGGCTCAGTATCTTTCTGGTTCTGGCATCACTTATCGGATTTCTTGCCCTTATACACCCCAACAAACGGGGTGGCTGAGCGCAAGAATCGTCATCTTTCTGAGGTGGCTCGTGCTTTATTGTTTCATGCACATCTACCAAAGAAATTTTGGTATGATGCTTATGCTACGGCCGCATATCTTATTAATCGGCTTCCTACGCCAATTCTCTATCATTCTTCACCGTACGAGGTTCTTTTTGGTACACGACCTGACTACTCACTTCTTCGTACATTTGGGTGTTTGTGTTATCCGTTTCTTGGTAACACTCGTTCGGATAAACTTTCACCTAAATCTACTCCATGTATTTTTCTTGGCTATGCTCCCAGTCATCATGGCTATCTTTGTTATGATCCGTGTACATCTCGTACTATCACTTCTCGACATGTTGTTTTTCATAAATCAGTCTTTGAGATTTCTGGTTCTTTCTCCTCAACTGATTCTTCTGATTCTGCTTCTATTGTTGACTTTATTCTTCCTTATCCTTATTCTCCTGCTCACACTTTCTCTCCTGATTCCTCTTCCTCATTCTCTCCATCTCCTCCTCCTTCCTCATCTTCTTTACCTACCCCTCCTGCTTCTCCTCCCCCTCCCCCTCCTTCTCATTCTATGTTCACTCGTTCTCGTGATCATACTCGCCAGCCTAAACAGTTTCCTGATCATGTTCTTTTTCATGTTACCAAATCTCCTACTACTGAGCCTGGTTCTTTCTCTCAGGCTCAGCGTTATTCTGTATGGTGGGATGCTATGCGTGCTGAGGTTGATGCTTTGCATTCTAACCATACTTGGGATCTTGTTCCCTTGCCTGCTACTGCCAATGTTGTTGGTTGTAAGTGGGTTTACCGGATCAAGCATAATCCTGATGGATCTATCAGTCGTTACAAAGCCCGGCTTGTTGCTAAGGGCTTTCTTCAGACTGAAGGGATTGATTACACTGAGACGTTCAGTCCTGTGGTCAAACCTACTACTATTCGTCTAGTTCTGTCTGTTGCCTTCTCTCGTGGTTGGGTTATTCGACAGGTTGATGTCAACAATGCCTTTCTCCATGGTGATTTATCTGAGACTGTTTATATGTCTCAGCCACCTGGCTTTGTTGACTCTGCTAGACCTCATCATGTTTGTCTTCTTCAGAAGGCTCTTTATGGTCTTAAGCAGGCCCCTCGAGCTTGGTTTTCCAAGCTCTCTTCAGCCCTCCTGACACGTGGATTCTCTCAGTGTGTTTTTGATACTTCATTATTTGTTTATCAGAGAGGTGATATTAGTTGTTATGTTCTGGTCTATGTTTATGATATTATTATCATTGGGAGTTCATCAGAGTTTGTTACATCTTTGATTACTCAGTTGCACTCTCAGTTTGCCCTGAAAGATTTGGGGGGATCTTTCTTATTTCTTGGGTATTCAGGCCACTTTTTCTGATGATTGTCTTCATCTTTCACAGCAACGCTATTTGCTTGATCTGTTCCAGCGTACAGGCTTGGCACACTGTAAACCGTTGTCTACTCCAGTTGCATCTGGTTGACAGCTATCCCGGTTTTCTGGTGTTCCCTTGGATGATACTACGTTATATCGTAGTACTGTGGGTGCTTTGCAGTATTTGGTCTTGACTCGCCCTGAGATTGCATATTCAGTTAGTAAGGTATCTCAGTTTTTACAGACTCCTATTGATCGTCACTGGCTTGCTGTGAAGCGTATTTTACGCTATCTTCGGGGTACTATGACTCATGGTTTGACTATACGACGTTCTTCTAGTTTTGATCTCCATGGTTATTCTGACGCTGACTGGGCTGGTTGTCCTGATGACCGTCGTTCGACTACTGGCTATTGTATGTTTCTTGGGCCCAATCTTATTAGTTGGAGTTCTAAAAAGCAACACATTGTTGCTCATTCCAGTACTGAGGCGGAATATCGTGCTCTTGCTCATGCTGCTGCTGAGATTAGATGGCTCATGTCTTTATTACGGGAGCTGCATATTTCTCCATCTTGTCCTCCTACACTTTGGTGTGACAATATTGGTGCTACCTATCTTGCAGTTAATCCTGTCTTTCATCAGCGTACGAAGCATATTGAGATAGACTTACATTTTATTCGGGATATGGTTTTATCTCAATCTCTTTGTGTTCGATATGTTTCGACTGCTTCTCAGATTGCTGATTTGTTGACTAAAGGTCTTTCCTCCTCTCGTTTTGATGTTCTCCGGTCCAAGCTTCGCGTGACGTCTTCCCGCTTAGCTTGAGGGGGCATATTAGAGAGTTTGTTTAGATAGTTAAGGAAGTTATGTTAGTTGTTGAGTTAGTTGAGGTGGTTATATTCTAGTTATAGATTTTCTTTCTAGAAGCTTCTTGAGGCTATTATATAAAGCCTCTTTCTGTATTTGTTAAGTAATAAAAATAATACAGAAATCTTACGCAAAGAATTCACTCTACGTTTTTCTCTATTTTCTTCATTTATTTTAAAACTTTTGCTATGAATTTTCTTACAGATTTGTTATGAATACATTTTGCTATGGTTTATCCAAAGGCAAATCATAGCAAAATATATCCGTAGCAAACCCGTAGCTAATCGGTAATAAATTTGCTACGGAATTTTTTCATCGTAAAAATCCGTAGTAGATACTCGTTTATGTATATCCTTAATTGTATTCTATTCCTTATTTAGCTAGCTACTTGCTAGTCCGTTTCTTTATAATATTATCACCGTTCCTCACAAAGATGTATCAATATGTGCACCACACAAATCGTTTACTCAAAAAACATAATAATTATTTTATATTAACTCTTAGCCACATGATTAGTATCAAATACTAAAAGTTAATCCCAAAGCAGATATTTCCATGAAGTCATATGGTCTCCGGGGATTTGGTCCAAGATAGATACGTAAACCAACGCCCAAAATACCAAATGCCCCTCGAACAACTCAATTATTACAACATTCACCCTCCATATATACTCTACGGTTAGCTCATGCTGATATTTTAACATCTCACTACACCTCCAACGCTCTCACCGGCGATCTGTTCTCCGGCCAAATCTTCAGGTTCATACTTTCATCTTAAAATCATCTGAATTCTTCTTCGTTATTACTTCACCGTTCGTTATATCTGTTTGCGATTGTTGTTCGTTTCATCGATCTGTACGCTATGCTGTTAAACATGTGTGTACGGCGATTTTAGTGTGTTTGTGTGCGTAGATCCGGTAGATTGCTGGATTTCGCGTTCAGATTCGGTTATTTTGACTGTATGTTCGACGAGATTTTGTTATTTGTTTAGTTGTTTGGCTAATTTATGTAGTTTTACTGTTTCGGATGTAAGGATTTCGGATTGATTTGTATTGTCGTTCGACCTGAGCGGCTGAGCAGTTACACAGATTTTTTAATCTACACTAGCAATTCCGATGTAAAATTGTTTGAAATGAAGGAAATAGAAATAGATTAATGTTCCTGCTAAATTGGCCTCAAAATCTGTAGTTTGGAATTTATGGATTTTGCTAAAGTTTACTGAGTTGCTTATCTGTTGGGGAGATGAGTACTTTGCTAGGTAGTGTATTGTTGAGATGTGCATTATTAGGAGGACTGATAGATGTCTTCTGTTACCTTTTAGGTTGAATTTGTCGAATTAATCGTATGCTTCAAGTACTTCAAAGAAAAAGAGATTGACATATCTGAACAAGTTGGCTTGGGGAAACGCTAAGAGTTTGTGGGGATGCATCATCTAGCATTCAATTGAGATGAAGGACACTCAGGTTCTGTTTTTGTATGGGTAATGATATATCCTCCTGCTCTTAGTTCATCCTCCATAAAACAAATGAAATAAGGAATGAGAACCAAAGTTAGGAGGATAAGTAGGAGGATATAACATTGGCCGTTTTGTATTACCTAGAATTTTTAGGTGCTGTTACTTAATTGTTTGATTAGTATGAGTATATAGCAAGAAAGTTAATGGGACAAACTTACCTTTTGGTTGGGAAGCTTATGAGGGAGTAAGATGAAATGTGTAGTTAGTTAGTCAACCAGTTTAGTCTATATGGTTTCTTGTATCCCTATGTAAGCACTATTATTTATTTTATGATGTGGTAACTGTAGTTAAGAAACCATGCAGGAATCCAAGAAGACACCAGAGATACAATCCTTAACACAAGTTTCACACGAGCTGCAAAGTGACCAACATAACAATGCTACAGACACTCCGGTTCCTGACACCGGTTCAGCCTCCATTTCAAGCAATGACAACAGAAAAGTTTCTAGGGAAGATATTGAACTTGTATGGAATATTGTTAAGTCTTTATGTGTATAAGTATGTTCTATATTGTTATAAAACCAGTTTGGATCATGCTGATCTGATTTTATCATTTATTATTGTAGGTCCAGAACTTGATAGAACGATGTTTGCAACTGTATATGAACAGAGATGAGGTGGTGAAAACTCTACTAAATCGTGCAAGGATAGATCCTGGTTTTACAACTTTAGGTGCACAACTTCCCAACTTCCTACAAGTAGCATACTAGCATACAATTTTGGATTGTATTTAATTCATTTTCTTATAGATTATCAAATTTAATAGATTACAAAGATACTTGTTTAAGTTTAAGTAGCACTCGATATTGACTTTTGGAAGACAGTTTGGCAGAAATTGGAAGAAGAAAATGCAGATTTTTTTAGAGCCTATTACATAAGGCTGAAACTAAAGAAGCAAATCATCTTGTTTAATCATTTGCTTGAACACCAATATCATCTTACAAAGTATCCAATGCATCCGAAGCTTCCTCTAGCTCCCATACAAAATGGCATACATCCCATGCCAGGTAAAATCATGCTTAATTAGACACAATCAATTATAATTAGCCTATCAAATATTATCATTACTATCTAATTCCATTCCTTACAGTACAGTTAACAACTTACCAATGGGATACCCTGTTCTACCACAACCTACAATGGCAGCTACAGGTCAACCTCATATGAATCCCATGGGCATATCCAACTGTCATGTGGTCAATGGAGTCCCCGCTCCAAGCAACTTCCATCCTATGAGGGTGAACTCTGGAAACGAGTGAGTTCATATTAATTTCTTTTCATTTCTTTTGAACTTCAAATTTTAACTTTTTATATATTGTCATCCTTGCAGAAGTATGGGGATGGATGATAATGCAGCTAATGTTGCACCTGCTATTCCAGGGAATGGGGCCATTTCACCCATGTCAGATTTGCGTATGAGTCCTACATCAGTGGCATCCAGTGGCCATTTCCCCTTTACTGCATCTGAAATATCAGGAATGGGAGTTGACACATCAGCTCTTGACACGGCTTTTCCATCTGATGTGGCAAGTTCTGTTGGGTTGCATTTGCCACCTGATAATGGAACTTCTAGACCTTTTGGTAACATCCCTTGGAATTTTAGCCTTTCAGATCTAACAGCTGACTTGTCGAACTTGGGAGGTACACTCATCACTAATCTACTTCTTTGTAAATTTTCTTCTTTTCATTTTTTGTAAAATTTCATTTTTTGATTGAATTGTTTTCAGATCTAGGAGCTCTTGGAAACTACCCTGGTTCCCCTTTTCTGCCATCTGATTCAGATATATTACTTGATTCCCCTGAACAAGAGGACATTGGTACGGGCTCTATATCTCTGCTTTTATGTTTGAAATCTTGATCCTAATTTAACAATTTTTATCTTTTTTTTCCCTTAGTGGAAGAGTTCTTTGCTGATTCTGTGCCTGGACCGCCATGCTCCAATTCTGATGATGAAAAATCCTAAGTTAAGGTCAGATACAAACTATCGTCTTGGAGAAACTATTTGAGATAAAAACATGATTATGTACAATAAAAGGTTACACAAGGAACTGATATGTCCATTTTATTAAATTCTGGATCTTATCATCCACCCTTAAAGCTTATTTTATGGAACTTTTAATTCCTTTTCAGCTCTAGCAGAATCCAAATGAACATTCAATCAAGTTCATATATCTAAATACACAAGATCAAATTAGGAATGTGACTCTGAACAACTTAACTAGAAACCCATACCGCCTTCTCTATATACATAAATAAATCAACCAAAAGTGATATCCTCAACCCTCCTCCTCTGCCACTGTGTTAAGCACACGACCATCTTGTGGGCTGGACTCTACTGATGAACCCGAAAGATCTTCATCAACAACCCCAACGATCGTCTCCAAGACCTCAGCCATTGTTGGTCGATTCTCAGCAAAATGGGACACGCATTTAAGTGAAATGTTTAACAAAGGGAAACCAATCATTCCAACCTTTGCAATCTCTTTATCAAAAACTTCTCCTGTCCATTCTTCTCTAACCATCGCCTTCACCCACTTCGGTAGATCTAATCCACTGTTGTCCACTAACTTTCCCGTTAGCAGCTCCAAAAGAATCACCCCAAAACTGTACACATCACCTTGTTCTGATAATGAGCTCTCAGGGGCTGTGTAACCGTTGGATGTGAACAAACCGACACTCTTTGGATCAAGCAAATTTGAATACCCATATTCACTTATCAACGGTTCTTCATTTTCACTTAGAAGAATGTTAGAAAGCTTTATACTCCCATGGGGAATAATCTCCGAGTCTTTAAAGCTTTTGTATATATGATCCAAACCCCGTGCTACACCAACTGCTATAGACAAGCGAAGTTTCCAAGGGAAATCCTGTTTCCCCTCCACATACCCTGCACATAACATTATATTGATTTAGATAATATAACTTTCACCATTTTTTCACTCGAAAAAGATCGTCGTATGATTCTAGGTGGCTTACTTTCCATGAGGGAGAGAAGGCTGCCTTTATTCTGATACTTATAAATCAACAGCTTTTCTTCTCCTTGACAACTATAAGCTACAAGAGGTAGAATGTTCGGATGGTTTATTCTCCCAACTTTCTCCATCAAGCGAGCAAATTCTTCATTCGTCGCCTGTAATTTCTTCAATCTTTTTACTGCATACGAACCATTGTTGTTAATCTGAACTCTGTAAAGGCTGCTACAGAAGTTTTGGCTCCGCATATCAGCCCCAGCATCTAGAAGGTTTTCTAGTTTAAACTGATGCTCTTCTTCCACAAAGAAAACAAGATCTTGACTTCTTTCTTCCTGTTTGACTTCCGCCACGCTCGTGATTACAGAAGTTTTAGGGGAAACCTGGATATTATTCTTCGGGTTCTTTTCTTTCTGTAATCCTTTAACCTTCACAACCACCACACAGGCAAGAATGCCAAGCAATACTACTGCAAGCACAAGCTCCACATAAAACAAAGTACTATGTGTTGTTCCTTTTGGATGATACGCGCTATGTGCTGGTGGCGCAGCTGCAGCATCATTTTCTGCTACTGATGAAAGATCCTTCCTACTGGTGACATTGACAGATAGAGCAAAAACTGTTAGGGAGAACAATAATCCCCGCAGGGTCGGGTCCATATTGCCACCCATCGTCGATATCTTGTAAGACCTCACAATGGCTTTGGTTTTCTGAAACAGGTAGTTTGCGTAGACGTAATTTTTGCTACTAATTCGTTATCGAGTGTTAAATAAAGACAGATCTTCATAGTTTCCAAAGTACTCACAAGTCACAACAAGAATCTAACAATCTTTGAGACAAACGTTGTCCATCTTAAACCTTTTGGTTTTTGCACTTCGTGACTATATTAGCCCTTTTGAAGTCATGTTACGTGCAGTTTAGCTGTTTACTCAGGGGCATTATCGGGATTAGAAAATGTGTGCACAAGGTTTGACTCGGTTTTGCATTGTTTTTTTAGATAGGAATCATGCAAAATGCTGGTGTATGCATACAGATCATACGGCAGAAACAAGGAAAACTGCTTAGAATATTACATGGATGTCTTAAGATTTAACAAATGACAAGTAGAATCATTATTCTTCGATGAAAACAAGAATGCACATTGAAAATTATTATGGAAACAATGAAACTGGAGTAGACATAAAGATGATAATAACCTTATAAGGAGTGGTGTAGTGTTATTTTTTTAACGTGGGTGTTAGGTTCTAAGTGTGTTTTCATTGGTTTTCTGTTATAACCTTTTGAAGGTCATTTGTTCAGCGCAAGCTGTGATTTGCGTGATTGCAAAGTGATATGCATGATTTGTCCCTCTTAAAGCGAAGCAAGTTGGCCGGTTTGGCTAGTTTAGATTTGACCGGTTTTGTTTACTATTCGGTTTCATGGTTTGGTGGTTTAACGGTTTGGTTTAGTTTAAAACTTGGAATCAGCCATATAAGCCATTTAACTTTATTTTAAATGTATATATGTTTTTCATTTTTAGAATGTGTAGTTATGAGTATGTATTATAATCACGAACGTGACATGTTTGAGTAATCACAAAAAATAATTAGCTTCAAACTACATTTACAAAAACACGAACAGGATAAACTCATTTATACGTTAGTGTGACTTGTATATCCTATCTGAAAGGTTTCTAATCATCAATTACACTTGAACAGGGAGGATTTTAGTGTTATTAATTTATTAGAGAAATTTGAAATAATAGTCCTTGTGATTTGATCGTAATGTAATTTTGATCCCCATATTGTAAAAATTTTAAACTTAGTTCAAACATTTAAAAGTTGGTTATAAGTTTAATCCTCATTGTTAGTGTTCGTTTCTGCAATAAGGAGAATACTATCAATTTTGATGGTAGTTATTGGTGGTAAGTTTGAAATCTAGACGTGCTTGGATTCAAATAGTCAAAATCACACCTCTGCTGTTGAAAGTGAGAGAGTAGTTGACAAAACGTACTGCATCTAACACTTTTTGCTTGATTATAGTTGTATTTTATTTTTAAATTAGTAGTATCTAAGGCTAAGAAGATGATTCATTTTGTTATGCCTTTTCTTCCAAGATATGATTCATTATGTGAAACTTTAAAAGATTAGTGTCTGAAATGATTGGTGAAGTTAAAAATGCTATGTTGTTATATGCAGTTAAATGGTTTTCGTTGCTTTTTTTTATCTATAAAGCGATGGGTTTTTTTGACGTTCATATTTGTTTGGTCCGTAGAAATTACCTCTGATCGATAGTTCACAGGATGCTAAGATGTACAACCAAATAAACATTTTTATACGACATATGTGGTTTATGTAACTGGGTATCTGTTAGATCTAATATTATTGCAGATAAATTTTACTTATCTATACTATATATAAAATATATGAGGGGTAGTTTAAAATACCCTAAAATTAAAAATACTTACTTTATTAAATGCATAAGGTACAAACAATTTTGAGGATAGAATAATAATTGTATCATTATATACGTATTATCCCTTTACAATTAGTTTCATAATAATTCTATACTTACTAACATTTAGATAAAATTTTGAAATATTTGCACCATTTGAACTTTGTATTATTTTAGCAGCCGTATTGCAATTGCGATTTATCCTTTAAATTTCAAAATTTAAAAATAAAAAATAAAACTAGGTATTATCTATAATTTAATTAGTTGCAGCTTTTTATAGATATTTCTAGATCTGGTAAATCTTTTTAAACTTCAAAATTCAAAATTTCAACTAATTAACACCAAAATATGATCAAAGCAAATAATTTCAATAGATTATGTAAATTTTCAATAGATTTTGTATTTTTTTTAAATTAAGTTATTTAAAAAATGTTTAATATATTCAAATTTCAAATATTAAAAAGTCAAGTGATTATAGTTTTCAAAATAGAAATTTCAAATGTTAAAAACTCAATCCATTATTGTGAACTTGAAAGTCGCTTTCGGTGGCTATTATTTACAATGACCTAAAACTTAAATTGCTGGATTGTTGACTCGAGCCTAAGGTGTGTAGGGTTAAAAGGCATTGGGCTTGAAACAAAACTTGAGAGTAAATGTAAGCTTGACACGTGTCACGTAATGTAAACTTTTATTAGGATTAGATTCGTGTATTACTTTACTGCATCAATGGTTTCTTGAACTATTTGATAATTTAAATGTTTATTTATTAGTTGCTAAACCTATGTAATGCTTATAACGTATATACACTACAATGATACTACTAACATAAAAGCTTAGAAAAAATATAATAGGTTTTTATAAAATACTTCAAGAATAACAAAATACCATAAATGTGTGCCGGATGTAAAATGTTGCTCCACCACATTGCGCACAGCTGCATCGCGTGGCCACCCTTCTAGTATATGTATACGGGTTTCCTTATGCAACACGAGGGGCAACTTTTGTGTTTGAAAACGTTTAATTTCATGTTTTTATTTTTTGGATTTGGACTTTCACAAGGTTTTTGAATTTTCCGGTTTAGGCGTGACATATGGACTTATCAAAAATGAAAAATAAAAAGTTTCAAACTGTTCTCTTTTTCTGTTTATTATTTTTATAACTTTTTTACTTTTTAATTTTGATTTATTTTTTAACCTTTATTTTATTTTTCTAACGATTATAAAATTTTATTATTAACATTTATTGAATTTCTTTAATTTGATTTTAATTTAAAAAAAATTACTTGGGGTTATTTAAATTTGTTAAAATTTTAGAGAAAATTACACAATTGGTCCTTATGGTTTGATCATATTACAAATTTAATCCCTGAATCATTACAAATTAACAAACACTAATAGTGAGGACTAGACTTGCAACATGTTTTGATTAAATTTGCATTTTTTAAAATTTGAGAATCAACCTTACAATTTGATCAAACCACAATGACAGCTTTTGCAATTTTCATGATTATTTTTGAAGCAATAGGAGTTACAAATTAAGACCAAAAGAATTAAAGTTAAGTTCTAATACAAGTTAAAAGATCGTGAAATATATACCTCTATGAAGCTTCAGATCCTTGAAATATAACCGAGTCTTGAAAGTAAAGTTTGTGCATCAACTTTCGTAATACAAAAGGTCTGCCTGTACGACGAGTATGCAAGTGTATAGTTAATTTAAATTTTTTATAATGATCGGTGTATAACCTTTCAAGGGTGACAATTGCAAACATGGACCTCATGTACGCCATTCTCAAATCATACCGACTCTCCAACATGAATGTTCAAAATCTAATATAGCTTAAATGCGATAATTATCGTATATATGAAAAGAAGAACTTGAGCAGCAGTTGTTGTTTTTTTGTTTTTCTTGAGTTGGTGGTTTGACCACTAGAATTTCTAAACATTGCATTTTACCCTCTACCCTCTTTTCGATTGGTATCTTGTTTGTGTGGGTGTAGATGTTGGTGCTTTTCAGCGGTGTCTCTAGGTTGTTGTTACCGGTAGACGGCATGATGTCGCCGTGGTATCTGCTGATCATCCGACTGTTTATGCCTGCCGGTGGTCTTCGTTGTCATCGGTGCTGTCCCTTATGGTGTCTCCTGGTTCGTGGGGTGGTGTCGGTTTTGATCTCTGTAGATCTGATCGGCGGTTGATGTCCCCAATGTTTGCATCGCCGCCTCGCCGGATGTTGTCAATGGCGATTGTCCCCTGGTGGTGTTGTAGCCCTATTTTGGGTCGGTGTTTCATTGTCTTCGTACTGAATGCGGATGCATTTGCACATCTGTTTCTTTATTGTTCTTCGATAGAGTTTTTTTGGGGCTTTCTGGGGTAACAAAAACGGGTATGAACCTTGATTTGTCTGATGTTGGTTGGGTGCGTACGAGACTGATATGATGTTTTTGAATGTTTGGTATGGCTCCCTTTCTATTTATTATTTGGCCGATGATGGCGAGTAGTAGATCGTCTACGGCATCACTGAGATCTCGATCTTCATGTGGTTAAGAATTGTTGGTTGGGCTTTATTGCATCATGGCTGTGATGACGTTAAACGTAATAAATAGACTTTGAATTAGGTGCAGTCTTGGCGGGGCAGACCTTGAGGACGGTAGGTTGCTACCCGCAACCCTCCGTAGCCATGATACCCTCATTCCGTTTATGTTTCTGAGCCTAACAATTTGTGGTATAAGCCTTTCCACGTTCATTTTTTAATACAATTTTAAGGCTGTGATAATAACGCATTAATAGTGAGATGTTATAATCGTTGGATTATCTGCATTTGTCTGATCTTTGCTTTAACCTGTTTACCATGTACGCAACACGCGCAGAGTAAAAACACTAGTTACATTAGAAATATAACAATCATAAATGATAGTTTAAGTGATTCACCACTTTTCCAGTAAAAAAATGAAAATGTATCGTAGTTTTATTTAAAAAAGGGTACCATCTATTAGTTTATAATATATATATATATATATATATGGGCTGGTTATCATACAAAGTGTAATTTTCGTGCGAAGCGTACGAAGTCATCAGAGCGTGACACGTGTTTTTTGGCGGAGAGGTATTTTCGTCCGCGCTATAATTACGCATAAAAGGTACATAATTACGCAAGTTATATTTATTATTACGTAAAGAAAAATTACTCACGTTATATAAAATAATCACACAAGTTATATTTATAATTGCGCAAGCTATTTTCATAATTATGCATTTAATAATCACGCAAGTTATACGCACAACACATAGACGTTTTTAAAAAAAAAGTGTTGATTTTTTTTTAAAAAATATAGAAATACTATACTCAAATTAAAGAGAATAAAATACTCGATTTTATGCTGTAATTTTTTTTAAAAAAAATAACATCGTATAAAAAAGTTATATAAGTTTAAAAAAACTAGGAAAATTTTAAAAAAGTCAATAATTGTAGGTTATTTCTGATTTTATCGCTCCAACTATCATTTCATGCATGATTATTTCACGTTTAATCTGAATCGTTTATCTCCTAAATAAATGGTTAGAATTGCTTCGCACAATTCGCACGATTTTTCAACTTTGTACCGTAAACTTTCTATATATATGATACTTCTTTTTTGTTTTAAAGATGTATAAAATCAATTAGGCTATACAACATATTCCCCAATCACTCAATTTTACTATATTATTATATTTTATTTATTTGTTCTGAAAGTTTTTAAAATTATCTTAGAGTTAAGTTTATAACACCACATGACAAGATACAAGGTGATTTCCTTACATGATATAAGAACAAACGTATCAACTATCGAGACTGTTTCATCACCATTGCAAATTGCAATAGAGTGATTCATCAACAAAACTTTATTTCACACTTCAGAATAAGTAATTCTTCCACCTTTTTAATACTATTTCATGAATTTCAAATTTCAAATATGTATTATTTCATCACAAGAAATTATTTCGTTGACTTAAATAAAGCCTTCCGGCTTTCTAAAGTCTCGTACTATTAGAGCACCTTCAAACTTAGATGTGTCACCCTTGAACTCTAATGACAAACTCAAACAGCCATTTAAAATTCAAAAAGTCATGAGATTTACATAACCCGCAAACAATTGTTTGAGCTTATGATAAACAATTGTTTCAAAGGTTTCATCTTATACTCAAACAACCGTTTTATGTTTACAAACAATTGTTTGCATGTGGTTAAAGATTAGATCGGACGTGGTATTGATATACTATATAGTTTAGCCTTTCTAAATAATATCATGTATTTTCTAAGAATTAAAATAATATTATAAACTAAATAACCTTTGAATAAATAATCATTTTTACGACGTGAAAATTGTCTCTACAACAACTCTGAGTTGTACCCCTAATATTGATCGCTGCTCATTGACATTTACTTGACACCTAATAATTAATTTTAAATATTCCAAACACGCTTTTTAATAGTGATTATTAACAATGAAACAGCTTCAAATATAAAATTTATTTTTGCTACAAAGTTTGAGAATACACAATAAGTTACAAAAGTCACAAAAAAAATTATATCTCACAATTTAAATCGAATTTCAAAAAAGTAATTCCGAGCTTTAGCCGTCCTTACTAAGAAAAAAAATAAACGAAAAATTAAAAAAAATAAAAAAATTAACGTTTTTTTATTGTGTCATTTATGAAAGACACAATGATGTCATTATGTCATTATGAAAGACACAATGACGTCATTGTGTCATAAAAAAAACACAATGAAATTTTTATTTATTTATTTATTTATTTTTTATTTTGAAAGAGGACGACGAGAGTAACAGAGACTCCGAAATACTTTTTTGAAATTCGATTTATATTGTGAGATATAATTTTTTTTTTAACTTTTTTAGCCTCATTGTGTCTTCTCACACTTTGTAGCAAAAATACACTTTGTAGAATAACTTCACCCATTAACAATTGTAAAAAGAAAATATGTAAATCAATTACTTCGTATACAATCCGTAAATAGTTTGACCCAATAAAGTCAAACAAATATATAACTTATACCTTAGTCAATAAAAAACAATACAATACAATCCAACGTCCATTTACAAATATTATCCCACCACCAAACAACTACCCCAATAAAACCTAATCTTGTTACATGGTTGTATCTAAACATTCAAACACCAAACAAAAAATATTAATTCAAACCCGCCGCACCAAGTAACACACGAAAGAAAAAAAGAAAGTTATAAACATTTGACACGCAATTATCTTATAAAGTTGACTTGTGCAGAACAAGTCGGTGTTAGATTTCTCCATCATCACGGATACCGTCAAAGAACGGATCTTTAAGGAGGTCGGCAGCAGAAGGCCTAGCCCTTGGTTGGGCTAGACACTTCTCAATGAAGGCTTTAACCTCAGGGTCCTTTACCTTATTCATCGCGTCTGGTCTTACTCCAGACATCACTTTTTTGTATATTCTGGCAACGTTGTTACATTCGCTGTAAGGCAATTCGAGAGTCACCAGCTCGAGCAAACACATCCCAAAAGAATATATATCGACTAGCTCCGTGTAGTCCTCTTCGTATAACTCGGGAGCCATGAATTCAGGAGTCCCGAGTATTGAATGTGCAGAGTGACTCTTACCGACAATTGCAGCTAAACCCAAGTCCCCAATTTTTACCTAATTGATAAAAAAAGCCTTCAGAATTCCAAAATTGATAACATTGTTCCCTTTTTAAACCCTAACCCTAGAACAATTACATTCATGTTTAAGTCGTCTCCTCCATCAAAATCTCTTAGAAACAAAGGCTACAAGAACCCTAATTCGACCTCCAATAGAATATTATTCAAACGCATACAAATAACATTCGAAGAAGTTACCACATTGCAGAAAGATACAGAACAAGCATGAAATTTGATCTAATTCTTGCTCATACTCAAGTATTCAACATGAATTCTACTTATGATGTGAGAATTAAGCATCAAACACTATTCAGATGAAGATATGAATCACATACCTGACCGATATTGCCATTGATTAAGATATTGCTGCAATTGAGATCTCTGTGAATGACACACGGTTCATGAGTGTGCAAATAGTCCAAACCTTTCAAAACCTGACGAGACCACTTCTTCAACGCCTGCATCGACACCTGCCGGTGCTTATTCCGGTAGTCTCTAAGGTTGCCGGAGGTGCAAACTTCGGTGATGAAGTTCAACGTGTTGCGATCAGCGTCTCTCCATTCGGAAAACAGAGTGATGATATTATCATGCTTCAACGTCGTTAACAACTTGACCTCCGAGTAAAGGCGTTCGATCATCGACTGATCGTCGGAGAAATTCCGCAGTTTCACTTGATTCCACGCGACCTCGATCCCTTCCTCCTGATCGAAAGCTCGGTACACTTTCTTCACTGCACCTGAACCGAGTAGCTCGCTGTATCGCCCGTATCGGCCAGTCGGATCCACCTCCACGAACGGCTCTTTGTCGCGGTTCACCGGATCCGATTCCATGCCCGGCATCTTCCAATTGGATCCGAAATTGAATCAGATTAATAAGCGATTGAATCGAAATTAAGAACATCAAATGAATGAATGATGATGATGATGAAGGATTTACCATGAGAGAAGGCGTCGACGGCCACCGGCACCGGAGATTTGAATCAGAGAGATAGTGTAGACATGATGATGATGATGATGATGATGATGATGATGATGATGGTGATGGTGATGGTGATGGTGATGATGATGATGATGATGGGAATGGGGGAAATGGTTTGAATGGTGTGAGGGTTTATAGTTGTGGAGGTGGGATTAATTGTAAGCTTTAATCATGATTAAGAGTTTATGGGTTGGTGGCTGTTTGCTTTTTCATACTGCTTTTCATTTTAGTATTCTAGGTCTTTTTTCCACTTCTGTTTCTCATTTGTGTTTTGTTCAGTGTTCTTGAACGGGTTGTGTTTGCTGGTTTACGTGTCAGATCTAAACATAAAACTATAGTTGTAAATGAACCGATCCTTCTCTAAATCGTTGGTTAATTTTTAGGTGAAAAGCTTGTTTACGTTTTATTCTTTTAATGAATGAATGAACATGACATGGACAATAAATTTCGTTCTATTAATTAGACGTAGAAACATGGATTGAGGTTGCATTCATTCAATCTTTTTGTTATGTTTGTTCTTGATTGTTTTTTTATGTTCATTTGTTAATTTTTTTATATATTTTGAATTTTTAATGTTTAGTTTATTACGTAACATCTAAATCGAAAACTCTAGTCATCTAAGGCTTGTATCTCATTAAAATTTTAGTTATGTAAAACTTAGATCTTTAAGAAGTTATCTTTAAGTTCATTATGTTTGTGATTATTATGTGTGACTTGTACTTTTGTTATGAGATAATTACTCTATATTTAAAGAAGATGGGAATGAATATTAAATATGGATATCATGGCTGTTGGTTTTTCGATCTGTGGTGAGAAGCCCTTTGTGTTGTTTGGTTTACACGTGGCCTCAAATAGGTTGCGTGGCATCGGTCATCTTTAGAGAGTTATGTTTATGATTATTATGTTAAGTACTTAAATATATGTTTAAAGTGATTATGTTTAATATTCGATATTATGAATATTGGTTTTTGTATTTTAAAAGAGTATAAGATCGTTTGTGTTAATTTGAATTAAAAAACAAAAACAAACGAATATGAACAAGTTCAATTCTTTGTTGAATGGGCATGATCATGCTTTTAGTTCGGTTATTTGTTCGTTAATCATTCATTAACAAGTTCAGTGCTAAACGAACGAACATCAACAATGTTTCGTTACAATCGTTTCGATTCATGTGCAACCCAAACAAAAACTCAAAAATCATGTCAAATAAGAATTCAGACACAATACTTATAAATTGACACGAACACGACCCGTCAAAAAGTTATTTTATTTTATTTTATTGGCATATTAATACTCTTAAACTATGTTTCAACCAAAATACGTATGTGCATTAAAAAATACACTAATATAAATCTTGATTCTTATTTTTTTTTTTGAACTTTTATAATTTGAAACGAAATACTCAACAATTTTTATAAAAAGAAAACCCGTTAAACTAGTCGACCCGTGACTTCGTGAGTCCATCAAATTAACCACTACCACGAGACCCAACTTGTTAGTTCAACGTGTTTGTTAGTTTTACCCAAAACTAACTTAAAAAATTTTAAATCAAACCCAAACCTATATATTTTATGTTAGAGTAATGTCGTATTTTCATGTAAAAATTTACAACTTTATTTCTAAAAATTAATTTCAATCTCAAATTAAATATTTATTAATATTTGTGTATGATGAATAAATGCTTTGCATTCCGTGATACATTTTCCTAATGGTGACGGATCAACTTCATGAGTGTCAAGGAAAGAAAACTTTTTTCGGTTGGAAATTAAATACTATTAAAATCACATATTTCTCGCTTACAATTGATATGGTAAATATATAAATCATTAAATAGTTTATAAAAAATATAAGTTATTTCTTTTGGTATTGTTGTTTCGATGGTAACAATAGATTTTATATGGTCGTGTGATTCCGTCTATATGGTAGTTTTGCTATTTCAATTAGATTTTTGAAGATGGATTTTTGAAAAGTGAATTCGGATTTGAATCATAGAGAAAAATTAATAAAAAATATGAATATAATATATAAAAATAATTTGAACTCGAATATTCGAATCGGTTAAATCACAAATTCGAAACTAAATTGAGAAATGTAAATATAAAATGAAACATTTTGAAGATGATAATTGTAGTTAATGATGATGACATAATTTTACTAAAATTAAGGCACACCCATCCTCTTATGTTATCGAGGGATATGGGCTTTTGCCCCCAAACGGTCAACTCTAGCGACAGCCATTAACAACCAAACATAATCTTATGTAGAAAAATATTATGAAACCATTTATGTATGCTTATGTGTAACACGTGTATAGAATAACTACTATAATTGTCTTTAATATAAGTAAAACAAAACTATTTGTTTGATATATAAACAAGTTAGATTGCCGATAAGATAGTTATAAAACTTCAACAAAGGACACAACAGTTATCAAGCTATGTAATGGTTACAATTTAGAAGTTTATGGATATGAAGATGCTTTAAACTAAAATGCAATGAGTTAGTATGAGAGAAGTAATTAGGCATATTTGATGGACAATTGTTTGTAAAACTTATTTCAGAATAGAAGCATAAAGGGTTTTATAAGAGGCTAAAGGATACAATTCACACGTAAATGACTGTTTACAAAATAAGTCAACATTTAGAATATATGTTGCCAGCATGAAAATAAAATGGTTGATTGGTACAGATCATTTTTGTAAAAACTTTACGAATCTTGTGTTAATGTATGAAAATTGTTTTAAAATTACCCTAAAAACATGTTACTTTGATAAAATGGTTTGTGACACGCTCTTGTAGCAAAGATTAACCAAAAGTGGCAAATAACAAGCAATCCGACATTGGTCAACACCATAAGGTCGTTAGTCAACGCACCACGACCTTTGAGCGTCTTTCTGGTATGGGAACAACGTCCCACATCAGAACTGAACAAGCCGCGGTGTTTTGAAATGCCCCCATCATTTCTTGAAGCCGCTATGTGTAGAAAAATAGTTTGGATCATTAAAACGCATAAGCGGTTGCAACTTTGGGCTTCTTGCTTTTAGCCTTTGGCTTTGGCTTAGAGGTTCTATAAAGACTCGAAAACACTAAAAATCCCTCATCTCCTACAGATCGCATATATAAACATCAAGAACAAGATTCGACTTATGTGATTCGGATGATGATATCATTCATTCTCCTCTTTTACCGGTTTGATCATCATCAAATAATTGAAGACGCTTCTTAGTCCTCTGCACCATATTACCCTATACTATTCGTTTGTTTGCACCTTGAACTTTTATTCTCATTAGCATGTGAATGTAGTGTCATTGTACTTATGTGTTAATTGGAAAAACATCTTGTTTTTTATTTGCAGTAACAAAGTTAGAAGATGTCCTATCAAGACGATTTTGGTATTGCTCATGGTGGATTATTGTTGATTTCTTGATAGTGCCATCTCACTCTAGTTAATGTTGTCAGGAGATGTCATGTTTGTGTGCTTGGCTATATATCTATGTAAGATTGATACGAGTAATACAATTTTTTTATATATAATTTGTCAAACATTCAATTGAAAGTGTGAAGTTTATGTTGATTAATTGATTATCAAGTTTTTAGTCTAGCTAATTATATGATAAATAATAAAAGGTGGAAAATTGTAAATAAAGAAACTAGAGGGTAGTTTTTGTATTATCACGCTAGCTAATTGATGTGGTTGTTGAGACTCGATCAAAAACAAGTTATAAAACCGTTTTTGGTTGCCTATATTGTGTAATGGTAAGTAAGATCGTCTATGTAGGGAACTAGAAAAAAGTGTTTAACAAGTAAGACTCGATTAACTTAAAAACACAAAGTTTGAAACTAAAAATTAGAACTTTGGATGAATTCAAGAACGTACAAGCAAAAAGCAATAAATTTTGAAAGTAATTTACTTGAATAATGAAAAACAATTACTTTCGGGTTTCCAATTACGCAAGATTAACAATTAATACTTTAAACTGGAATTTGCGAAAACATAATTCCAAAGACTCGTCTATTCATAGTGTTAGTAATTCATCTATATCACGTTACCTAACATGCTTAGTAAGTTCGCGATGGAAGGAAACCGAAAACTGATAATTCAACAAGTAACTTTATTTATAAACAAACTTTTTAACTTAATCAAAAACGTGTAATTACATTCAAAACTCAAGTGTCAAAGCATAAACCATAATCTTAACATACCAATTATCTCTCTTAATGATAATCTTCAACCCGAAAGCAGCCATAATAAACTTAGCCACTCATCTTCTTCATTATGCATTCAATCTTGATTTGATGATAAATGTGGATGATTTGAGATGAATGAGAAGGCCTGAGAACACCAAAAAAATCAGCTTGGAATATTCAATTTTCATGCATGAGAAGTTTTCTTCGAATTGGGATTGGATTGGTTTAAATAAACTTGAAAATCACCAAAATCCGGGGGTTGTTACAGTACTGGCGTATGATACTCCACCATCAGCATTCATACGCCCAACTTCATGGAATTCTAATCAAATACGCCAAATCATACACCCATGATCCGCCCCTCCGGCGTATCATACGCCCCTCCCCGGCGTATCATACGCCTGGCACCCTTCAAACTCCAATTTTTTTGATAAATTTTGATATTTACGTTAATGGTTCTTGAACTTTCGTGTTTTGCTTCTTTTGCATCAAATTAAGCTCTTTTAACATTCAAACACCTATGAAACAAAACATAAACTAATTCCATAATAACAACGATGTAAAATCACATATTTAGATAAAATAAACTCTAAAACATCGACATGTAATCACTAATTAGAGAGATAGTTGGTTGTGTTCCTAAACATCCGAAAGGGAGAGGAAAATGTCATATGAGATAACAAAAGAATCGAAGCAGGCGACGACTATAAAGTTTCATCAGAGATGAAGGTCGAACTAGCGTTGGAGGGTCGTTGATGTGCCTCAAACACCATGCTTTTCATCGAACCAACAATAAGATTTATTTACTGTTTTAATTTTTTATCTTAATAATTAGTGTGTAGATATGTTTAATACAAATTAAAAAGATACGAGTTCAACACCTTCACACGTATAAATTCTAAACTATAAGTTATTTGTTATGTAAAGAATTATAAACTATATAAATTTTATACTTTAAAATATGTTTAATTACACGAATGGTCTATGAGTAGCATCTGATTTCACATTTAGTTCTTAACTTTAGAAATTACAAACTTAGTTCAACAGTATACACGAATGTAAAACAATTGGTACCTAATTTGGATGGACATTACTTTGGCTGTTAAGTGATAGTAAAATAACCAAGTTACCCTTTAAAATTAAAAATATTTAAAAAAAAAGATAATATAGGTAAACCATCATATTATATATACTATTAGTCGTAGATGTCGGTGTCCAAAGGACACTTTTAAAGTTTCTTAAATTGACCACCAAATCTCTGTCAATTACAAAAAAATCTTTTTTCACTTTTCGTATTTTATTTCTCTCTCATTCTTTCTCTGAGTTGGGTTCCTCTCATTTGTTGTTCGCTGCTTCCCTTCCTTGAATCTAAGCCATGAAACCACCTTCAGAGACTAAATCCGACACACCAGACAAAACAAAATCACAATTAACAAAAAGTCAAGAAAGGTAGAAAAATCAATATTAGCTGTGATGATGCTAGATTTAAGGTCGTTATGGTCGCCTCTAATGGTGAACAATGACAACTTAGCGGTGGGTTTGGAGGGGAAGTTAAGGAACTTAGGATCTTGAATAGAAGCAATGGTGGTGCTCAAACGAGTCATCTTAAGGTGGAAACGTTGGATCTAGACTCAAAACTCAGAATGAGCGGTGCATATCCTCCCCGATACACTCCTCCGGTTCAGATATAAAAAATGGGTGTAGCTTGTAGCTACGTTTCGAACTCGCTATAAAAAGGACTGGTGGCAGCCAATCGTCACTCGTGCGCTGGCGTTTATCTTGGTAAGAGTCGCTGTCGTTGAATTCGTCGGAAGACTGCAGGAGGGTGGCCAGTCGACCTCCCTCAATCTCTCATCTAATCTATTTAGCCTCTCTCTATTTCTTTCTCTCTAAAACTTCATATTGTTATGTATGGGTTTTAAGAAAAAGTGTGAAATGATTATAAAAAGAGAGGGTGCATAGGGTAGAGGTAGTGTTTGATTTCAGGAATGAGGGACGGAATGAAATTAATCATTGATGGTTTATAAAAAAAACATGTTTGGTTGGTGAAGGTAATGGAATAAACCATTACATAGCTGATTTCATCCCTTTAAATTCATTTCATCCACCCCTCTTTTTTTTTTTTCATTCCTTCTCCCATCCTTGGTCACCAACACATCAACCACCACCGGCCACCAAGATTGGTCGCCATTGGCCACCACCACTGGGCACGACCACCAACACCATCCGCCGCCGCCACCCACCATCGACCACCGTCGTCATCGTCGCCGCCCACCGGCCGGCCCCCGCCAACCACCGTCGTCATCGTCGCCGCCCACCGTCAGCCGCCACCGCCGTCGCCAACCACCGGCCATCCCGCCGCCAACCCCCAGCACCCCCGCCACTTGCACCAATAATTGGCCACCGCCGCCGCCAGCACCAACCACCGGCCACCGCCGCTGCTGGTACCAACATTCGGCCACCACCGCCGCCGGCGCCAACCATCATCACCGGCAACCACCACCACCATTGGTCATTACTATCATAACCACTTTTGTATTCCATTCTTTCATTTTTTCCTTTCTAACAAACAACATAAAATAATGATTTATTATATTCCCACATGGTTACCAAACAAAATAATGGAATGTAATGATTCATTTATGGTCTGGTATAGGGTAATGGAATAGACGAAGAAATAGAATGAATGAGAGAATAGAATGGATGAGAAAATGAAATAAATCATTACATACAATTGTTTTGTTTGGTTATCCTTTAGGAATAGAATGAATCATTACTTTGTGTTGTTTGTTAGGTATGAAAAACAAAGGAATAATGTAAAAGTAGTTATGACGATGATGGCTGGTGGTGGTTTCTGGTGGCGGTGATGGCTTGTGGTGGTTTCCGGTGGCTGGTGGTAGTGGCCAGTGGTTCGCGGAGGCGGTGGCCGGTGGTTGGCGGCGGTGGGCGGCAGTGGTCGGTGGTTGGCTTATTACTCATTACTTGACGTAGAGAATACTTTCCTTCATCCATTCCATTCTCTTATCCATTTCATTTCTTCTTTTATTTCATTACCTCATAAAATAATGATTTATTCTATTCCCACATGGTTGCCAAACAAAATAATGGAATGTAATGATCCATTTATGGTCTGGTATGGGGTAATGAAATAGACGAAGAAATAGAATGAATGAGAGAATGGAATGTATGAGAAAATGAAATAAATCATTACATTTTATTGTTTTGTTTGGTTATCCTTTAAGAATAGAATGAATCATTACTTTGTGTTGTTTGTTAGGTATGAAAAAACGAAGGAATAATGTAAAAGTAGTTATGACGGTGATGGCTGGTGGTGGTTTCTGGTGGCGGTGGTGGCCGGTGGCGGTGATCGCTTGTGGTGGTTTCCGGTGGCCGGTGGTGGTGGCCAGTGGTTGGCGGCGGCGGTGGCCGGTGGTTGGCGGCGGTGGGCGGCAGTGGTCGGTGGTTGGCTTATTACTCATTACTTGACGTAGAGAATACTTTCCTTCATCCATTCCATTCTCTCATCCATTTCATTTCCTCTTTTATTTCATTACCTCGTACCAAAAACACGAGAGTGTGGTGGGTGGCTTTGTACTTATTAATTTGTGTAGAGAATACTTTTATTCATCTATTCAATTCTCTCATCCATTTCATTTACTCTTTTATTCTATTATCTCATACCAAACAGACAAAAGAGTAATGAGTGGTTTTTTACTCATTACTTTGTGTAGAGAATACTTTGGAAAGGGAAAAAATTTGTTAGCTAATTGAATATATATTATATGTAACCGAAATAATAGATTAAAATGAAAAAAAAACAACATCATTCATGAGACTTTCCAGATTTTGCTCACAGGTCCCTAGTGCAAGTTGTAATGCAGGTGGTACGATCCTACGATGCAGGGATACAATTTTTTTTTTTTTTACATTTTATTCTTATTTTACTTGTAATATATACATTTGTTGGACCTAGTGCAAGTTGTAATGCAGGTGCTAAGATCCTACAATGCAGGATACAAACTTTGTTTCCATTTTAGTCTTATTTTACTCATAATATATACAGACCTAGTGCAAGTTGTAATGCAGGTGGTACGATCCTACAATGCATGGGTACAATTTTTTCTCTTCATTTAGTCATTTTTACTCATAATATATATATATATATATATATATATATATATATATATATATATATATATATATATATATATATATATATATATATATATATATATATATATATATATTTGTTTTAACAAATTGGTAATATGGCTTGGTGGCAACAATCACACAAAGGCTCTTTAAGGTGGTGGGTATGAATTTCATATCTCTTTATTTAGTCGGTTTGAAGTGTAATGTTGTTTTTTATCTCACTTTTCATGTTTTTTTTTATATTTATCTATTTCACCAACTCTGATGGGAGCAGAGAAGTAAAATCAAGACAATCGTTCTATTACAAACTATTCCGCAACAACGCGCGGGGATCTATTACTAGTTAAAAATTAAAGAAATAATAAAAATAATATGGTCGCACCCACCACCACACTTTTTCTTCTTCTTAACGTCTCAGCCTACCACCATCGTAAACCGGCCACCATGGTCGGCCTCCCTTGCTTTGAACAAAATCACCGGCTAGAGCTTTCTCCCACGAAGAAGCTAATTATATCGATTAGAATCACCCTTTAAACTTCTCCCCTTCAACTTGTTTTTCCGACCAAGCTATTCCAGCAACATTGTCGAATCGCACCACCAACACTATCTACCTCATCAATCATCAGTCATAACATCACCTGAAACCACTTTTCACAATCGTAACTTGAAACCATTGGTGCAAAGATGGAGGGTTGGTTTTTGTTTGGTAGTTGATAGCAGGCCTCATATATTTCTATTATAAAATGGTTTTTATAAGAAAATGGGTCTCACTCTCACAATTATTATTTGGTTTTTAATTTTATATAATTTTATACTTGAAGATAGTAAGGTTATTTCTAGAAAAATTTAACTGAAATATTAAGGTTCATCCATCTAGCAGACCAACTATGTTACTTTCATGCAAAGTATTAAGCTTGTAATTTCTTAAAACTAATAGTTTTTCTTTCCTCGTGATGCCGTGGAGAAAACCTATATTACAAAAAAAGAAATTATTTACTCTATTGTAGGATTAAAATGAACTATACATTCGAAATTCAAGATGTTACGTTGTTGTGAAAATAAGCGTTATAAAATACGAAACAACATAATTCTATGCAATATTGTACCGAATGTATGAAACAATAGGCACAAAAATAAACATAATTAATTTGAAGGAAAACAACTACTACTATTTGAAGTTATAATGTTGTTAAACACAAAGTAAACTACTCCAATAGAAATGAAGCCTAAAATCTACAAAACAGATACCATTATCATTGCCATTGCAGGTACAATCCCTAGCAAAAGACTAACCTAAATAATGATTAACACCTACTGTGCGACAAAGTTTTCATTTAAGTAAGGGGCTAAGAACATATTCATCCACTGTTAAATAAATAACTGCATCGAAAAACAAACAATCTGCTATCAAATTTAAGTTTATTGAACATTTGTATGGAATTACATGAACCCAGTTCTGTGTGTTATCCATTTGACTGAGGGTGAAAGAGAAACAACAATAAACTTTGAAAAAGGATATGGTTTGACTTTAAAGGTTAAACACTTGTTCCTATCATCCACCAGCTAACGTTTGCTTTTTATATGACCTGATCTTAACGTCCAACTAAAACACCTAGTAATTAGTACCCCACACACACTATTAAGGGGTCTTTTCCCATTAAAGATCATAACTACCCAAGTTGAAGTGATGCTTCCAGGTTAGTGTAGCTTTAGAACTGACAAAAATCCCTTAAAAATCATAACCACAATGATGTTATTTTGCACGTACATGTAGTTTTTATTCATTTAAGTTCTCAGATAAACCATTCATCTGATATAAGGAAGCAGGTTTTGGAATTTCGACTATAAAAAGGTGCATCAATATAACTTTTAGAGGTAAATAAGAGAGATTGTTGGAAAAATCCAGTTGCTATTTTGTGAACCCTACCTAGATTATCTGGACTACAAACATTAGCATATTTCTTCAACAATAAACTTAAGCGGACTCGTTTAAACGCAAATCCATTTTCATTTTTGATAAACATCAAGACGAGTTAGGTTTAGGGAAATGACATTCACATATTAAATCTTACGAAAATGATAGAAATTGAATATAATCATATGACGAAATCAAAATTTAGAATTAATAGGCATACTCAAAAAAAAACAAAGCCGAAGCTTTACCAGCTTAAATAAACAACCCCAAAAGAACACGTAAAATACAAAAATGAATAAGGAGGATATCTTACCTTTGGTTGTAGACGAATCACAGATGACAAAGATGTGACATGTGGAGCGCAAAACACACAAATAAGAAGCAATCTGAGTAACCTAAAACAAAGAAGCCTGAAAGCAGATTATTCAATGTTAGTCGCTAACATCGCTAAGAAAGAAGTAAACTGAAAAGAATTGAGCAATTTAGTAGATTGCTATATTAGGAAGCAAATGTCTATAACCACAAATTACATAAATAAAACATACAATATACACATTTGAAGAGTAATTTAATTTTGAATAACTAAAGCCTCCTCACGTCTACACTTCCATATTGCAAATCCAAAAATCCCTAAAGTTTACCCAAGCAGTTGTTGTAATGATAAAAAAATTGTCAAACATAATTTACACATACGGACAATAATTAGCATATAATCAACATTCAAGAACATTTACCATGTTCCATGATAGTCTTCATCACTATCGTTTCCGTCATATTCTTCATCGTCATCATCTTGTGAGAGAAAAATAACCCAAATAAGTGATTCTCGAACCCGGGTACAAACAATGAAACAACAAACAAAAAAGCCACATAAATACGAAATAGATATACTCTAGACCTATTCCGTGGTTTCATTTCAGAATAGGAAATTACAAAAATATGTGATGATCGATAATATCTTTAGAGTTTGTAATTCATAGGTGAAAAGATATTACGTTAATGCATGTGTACATGGTGGTCTTATTAGATCCACCAGGCTCCTTCAAGTCGTCTATTGCCTCCATTGTAAGATTATCCAACCTATAAACAAAAAATCTAAGAAAACATATAACTACGGAGACACGGTAATATCCCCAGAACACAACTATCAATCCCACATTAAAAATAAACATCAATATCCAAAACCCTAACAAAAATAGAATCTAATTTACCAAAAAATACAAATTAAGACAACATTTCATGATGAATGACATATGTTCATTCATTAAAGAAACCCCAAATCAGACACAGAACTAAATGACACATAAACATATGTTGAATTTCAGCTAAAGTATTACACATGAACATTTTGCCAAAGTTACTAGTCAATCATCGCCATCTCCCTCGTTGTAGAAGCATCAATTGGAAGGGCAGAAACCCTACCATAGATTGTGAAATCATTAGGAACCACCACCCACCTCCATTATCGAGCACAATCCGAGCCCACAAACACCCATTTGTCACACCCCGACCGAGGGCGGAATCATCGGGACGGACGAATGTGAATCGATTATTCATAGCACATAGAATTAGATAAGTTGAAATAATATTAAATGTCATTTTTATTGAATAATACTAATCAAAAAATACATTACAATTAAACAATAAGTAAAATAAATATAACAAAAGCCTTTTATTAAACTAGGTCCAACTCCTAAATAAGCATGAAAAATTCCACTAATCAGTATTCCTGAAATCATATGAAAAAGTAACGGGTCAGCTAACGAATTAGCAGGTGAGTAAACACAGGTTTGAATACGTATATAGATTAATTAAATAGATTGAAAACAATTCAATTTACATGGCAATGTCAAGACTTATAATGCAATAGTGTAACATAAAGACAAACCAACACAATCAAACTTAATGACTGAATTGACTCGATTCGCAGACGAAGCCTTATAGAATGAATGATTCCGGTTTCAATCACCACACGACTAAACAAATGGGGTGGGTTTGTCAAACCAATAGATCTATTATTGTTACCGTGGTTGCATGAATTAATGATTGTCCTCTCATCAAGTTTATCTAACTATGAACATATAATTACAAATAATAACATAGCATGTCTTGAATTGAATTTTGAAATAGTATAACAATAAATATCAATGATTAAATATTGAACCATATAATTTTCCCAAAATATAAAACATAAAAAATTGCTATGAATACTCATATTGTATAAAGATGGTTGTAGGGTTCATAAGAAAGCTTGGATGTTTAAGAGTCAATATGATGTCCTAAAGGATAAAAAAACAATAACTTGAGGTTTGAAATTCATTACAAGAAGTTAGGACGTTTAGAGAATGCCAAAAGACGAAAGCTAGATTGAAAAAGAATTATTGCACAAATTTTAGATTCTGGACAAATGTTTAGTGCGTGTTTGAATAGGTTTTAAAAATATCTAACGGTTTCATAAAATTATAAATCATTACAGATAACTAGTTTAGAGTCTCCCGGATAACTTTCGTTTAGGAAAGTTTTTATGAAAAGACCCGAAAATAGGTCAAAACAGCAGCACAAGATAAAAGGTGCTGAAGGCTGAAATACGCACTTATCTTGTGAAGGCTATTGTTGAGTCGTCCGATTGAGTTTGAAGATGTATAAACTATCGTTAAAAAGGTAATTTTATGAGCTTACTATTGGAGTCTGATTTCACTCAAATTGATTTGTTATGACCAAGTTATGGTTAGTTGAGTTCAGACTACATTCTACCACAATTTTAGTAAGGCACTTATGTGCACTTTTAAAATTATTAAAGCATGAAACGTGTTAGAACAAATCTTAATATGTCGATATGTAGTATATTAGACTCAATTTGAGTTATAAAGAATGTTCCAAGACTTCGGCATAGCCATCATTTAGAGAAACAATCTTATGGAATAACCGAATGAGGCGGCATAACCGTCCATGTGCAAACGGGATTCTTTGTTTACGTTAGCGTGTTGTTAGCTTGATTTAGGAATGTTAGTGATTGTTAGAAGGTTAGTGAATTTTAGAAGGTTATGATAAAATGATAATGATTAAAATAAAAATAGATTTAGTAGAAGAAAGAATAAAGTAAGAGCATAAAGTCATGAGAACAATTGGATGTTAGGATGATTGAAATAATATAAAAATACATAATATAAAAGCAACATAAGATTTTCAAAGCAATATAAGATTACATTTTAAAATTTATAAAATTTATTTTATAAATTATAGAATTTAATTAAATTGATTAAGTGATACATTTATCTTTTTTGGAACACAAAATAAATAAAATGACTAAATAATGAATTTGATTTACAATATTGACTCAAACGGATTCGGATTTGAGTTTATAGTTTGAAAATGAGTCAAATGTTACACCATTGCCTACCATCGACCCCCACCCGCCATTTGCCCCAAACATGGTCGCTGACAGAACAAGCTCCTCGATCAGCTTTAAAGCCACCCACCATCAGCCGAATTTGAAAGAAGAGAGAGATGGTAAGGGCTTTTTTTAGCTTTAAGCATGTTGCTTGTCATCCTTCCTTTCATGTATTTTGTATGGTGAAGACGCGTGTCATATTTGATGAAATGCCGAAAATGCCCCAAATTCACTTTTCATCACTTATATTTTCATGTATAGGATAATTAAAGAAGAAAAGTGATACCGAACATACCACATGGACTATCTGTATGACTAAGTTTTAGAAATAATAATAGTTAATTACACGGTTGGTCAATGTGGTATGTCTATATTGTAGGATTGGTCTAAACTTTTAAGAAATTACATCATTAGTCCCAATTGTTTGTCAAATCGTAACACGTTGGTATTTGAAGTGAATGATCATTAACTTTTCTAATTAAATGTGAATTGTCCTTTTACCCCTCCATTTAATTAAATAAAAATCAAATATTAGTTGATCCACTCCTCTGTAATTAAAAGAATAAAAATCAAATAATATATTAAATACTTTACGCATGTGTAGGTATACTATTCACACATATATATTTTTGAACATCAACTTGTGGCATTCTGGCTCGCACGTTGTGCGAAATGTTAGGTATACAGTTCTTGTTACGTTTCATTTCAGGTTGCATTGTTTCTTTGTGGTTGTTTACGTTACAAAACATAGATGAGGAACTACAAAAGTTAGGGCCTTTTAATGATTAAATGGTAACATTAAGTCGGTTAAGATGTAACCTCTCAATATTACCTCTTAATCATTCAGCATTAATAAAGAAAGAAACAAAGCTTAATAAAAAGAAAGCGCACCTGTTGAACATATGCCCAGAAAATAAAAAATAAAAGACCATACAGATCTCAAAGCATACATGCATCTGGTTGAACACACGCCAAAAAAAATAAAAAATAAGAGACCATACGGATAACAAAGCATACATGCCGCCTGCATGCAACGAACGGGAGGGAACGTAGATAGCCGTGAGTCCGAAACCCTGCCAACACCAGAAAAAAAAAAAGAAAAAAAGAAATGAACCCGTTATTAACATAGACATAAAACTGATTAATAACATACACAGATACATATGCAGCATAGAACAACAGGGCCTAATTCTTGTACAAAAATGAAAAACCCAACATCAAATACGATAAACACAAACAATAACAACAAATACATCCCAAGTTTCATTACATGTAAAATCATAGAAAGCAATAAGCAGGTGATGGCTATTAGAACACTCAACTCAGTGTAGTTGATCTAGTGCCTATTGTCTTCAGGTCAGACTTGCACCAGTTCTTAAAAGAGTGCTCTAATTCTTGAGAAGTTGCATACTCATGATCCATAGGAAGTAGGTGGACAATGATATAAGATGATACAATATAGTGCTAAATCTTAAGGAAATAATATGAATCGTTATGTGAAATAATCCTACAGAGCGTAAAATGGCGTAAAATAATATTAAAAAATCTCTAATTGGGCCATTTGGTACATCATCAGGTTTGAAGGGTTGACCGCTTATCACATATGGGTAATAATATATACATTACATGGTCATATTCAATGAAGGTTTTAAAATCACTGATTCACGATCCCATCTCATCCATTCAAAAATCAAGTGACATAAAAATTTTGCAACTTTACACACATGCCTAATATTAGGATCAGCCATGAACCAATAATTTAATGACAAGAGCACAAGAATATTGAAATGTGGCAGCAACAATGAAACAATTTTAGAACTCGTCAACAAAAGTGTGTGAATCCCGTGGGACTCCCAAGAAACAATAACGCAATGTCAGATCAACACACACACACACCCCATACCAGTCACATATGTTTAGTATGAGTGATTAAAATACAATGTTACAGAAATAACATAATCCTACACCGGCATTACACATGCAAAACCCGCAAAAATAGAATCCGGGAAAGAATTACCTGCGCAGAGGCACCCGACTGAAAGATGAAGCAAAGAATGGGAAGGAAGAAAGAAGAGCGCTCATAAAAACCGACAAGATGAATAAAAGGAAAACACGTGTCAACAAAGGTTGAAAAAAAAATTCTATAACGGGGTTCGAACCCAGCTGCTACGCATATTATAAAACCCAAAGAACCAACTCAACCAAACAACGAAGATGAAACAGAAATGATTTATAATCTATCACAACAAATTAACTCAATCATGGGCTGGGCAAACAATATTCATTTGAACTTCTTTTTAAATATATAACTAGTAGGAAACAGCCCGCGCTTCGCGCCGGGCATCGACCGACACTAACCAACACTTATCTGGTATGCTTAGATAACGATTATACATTAAATTCAAAGGCTCGGAGGGGACAATTCGTTGTGGCTACAAACAGTGCGCTCACCACGCCAAAACAAGGAATACCACGTCTTTTGTTACATCATCATCGCCTATCCATATGTGCCAATGGAGAAACATCAATAGAATAATGCTAAATAAAACAGGCAGGTGAATTACGTGTAAGCTCAACTATCATCGAACCAACATCAAATGAACACCATCCGGATTAGAGGTATTTCTGAGTGTTAAACATAACTAACCATTGACATAGCATTTCCCAAATAGAAAAACAATAGAACAAACATCATCAAATAGAGGAAAACCCAAAACAAAACAGAGGAAACTTTAAAACGTGAGATCTAGGAGTAATCAATCTCGCACGTTGCGCGAGTTTTTAAAATCACAAACAAAGGCAGCCGTTGGCACGATCATGTTGATACCCTTGGCTCAGATTCATCTTCTCGTTGTGGCTGCAAACCAGACATGGTTGCCGCGCCAAGACAACAACTTTTTAGAAGAATCATCATAGCCACGCACGCGCTATGCGAGTTCTCAAAATCACAAACAAAACGCAGCTGTTGCCACGACCTCGTTTAATCACATTGGCTCAGATCCTATATCTCGTTGTGGCTGCTAACCAAACATGGTTCCTAAGCCAAGGCAACGATTTTTTTAGCAGAATCATAATAGGCATCCAATTTTTAACTAGCCACATACCAACAACGAACGATAGTCGAAGACAAAGCCGCTGTGTTTTTTGCTAGACCATCATAGCTTTCAGATTTTTAATCTCACGACCGCGTCTTAGACAAATTTAGGGCCGTCATCATCGACAATCCAGATACAACCATCATATACACAACATAATCATCACCACTGACACATCGACTTCCCAACCTTAAGGCATGCCTTGAATAGTTTTCACCCAAATATAGTTTCCACCCAAGAAAGCATCGCTAGGACGGGAGTGGTTTGGCCGTAACAGCAACACTGCCGGCCAACCATTAAAGCCTGGGGTTTGCAAAACAGAGCAGGGATGACCACTCTGTATAAAAATCCAGTAGCATCGGCCGAGCGGGTTGACCGGAGAGTACAGAGGTCCATATAAAGGACAAAGCAACAGAGCAACAACTCCAGCCGACGATGGACGGGGTTCAACGGTAGCTCACACCCATCGGCCATGCAAAGAGCCCCAATCAATAACACTAAAAGCCATATCCAAAAACCATAATATAGAGAAATCTGTAAACCCTAAAAGGGTATTAGAGAGACATAGAGGTGAGGGAGCAACAGAGGCGGTGGTGCGACCACCATAGTACCGTCAATTGCTAGAAGACCGCCATCTGCTCCACCTCAACCACATGAGGGAGGTAGAGCGGCAACAAGCTCCATCACCACGCAATAGTCAAAATCAGTGATACAGATATCAAAGCAACCAACCGTCAGCACAACCATCTCCTTGCCACCAGAACAGCAACGGTAAGGCCGGTGCGAGATACCACCATGGACCTAGGCGGAGTTCTCTCGTCGCCTCACCTTCTAATAAAAAGTCGATCGTGGGTGTAGGAGGTTTATGAGCAGAGAGAAGCGAAGCAACTTGCAGGACCGTTAAAAATGGACTTTGCACTTAGTTAACACACTTAGGAGGATCTTTAGGATCACTTAAACAATTCAAATGGGAAACTTAGAACTTTAAACAGATGATACAATGCACAACACACGTAAAGTAAGAGTAAGAACACAAGAAATAATTTTCAAGGAAGTAGTATATTGCTTCTTAGGTTCTATTACAGGTGTTTGCACTGATATTTGAAATACAAGAACTTTTGACTCTTTATACTAACCTACAACCGTCAATATGCAAAAAGACAGTTGGATGTGACTAATCTAGACAACAAGATCAGCCTAAAGTCAAAAGGCAGATTGCCTTTTGACTAGTGACTATGACAGGCCATAGCTCACTGACTTTCTATTAAAAAAAGCCAAACAAGGAAACAAATACAGAAACTTGCAGACAAAGACCTTATCTACGTTATCATAAAGCATGGAGGTTCACCAACTTATGATAGTTGGTGAACCACCAGAGCATGCAGCGGACAGGAGAATGCTTTATGATAAAGTTGACAGAAAAAGTGTATTTTCTCTTTCTTCTAAAGTAATCAGTCTTATCTTTATTCAGCTTCGGAAGACTGTGTCTTGAGAGCTTCGGAAGACTTCATCTTTAACCTTCAGAAGAGTTGAGTCTTTTGGCTTCGGAAGACTTGACATTAGTGTAAAGTTTCCTCAGTAGTTTCTTCTAAACATTGGCTTCAGAAGATTTTACACTTAGCATTTACTTGAGTGTGTAAAACATTCGAAGCTAGTTCTTCTTGTTCCTTAGTGCATGTTGGAAGACTTGGTTGTTTTGGTATCCTTTGGTTGCATCAGCCTCATAACCTTAGAGGTTCCTACACAACTATAGTGTAAACACCGTAACGATCATCTCCAACCCTACTTAGCCACAAAACTTGCCATCTCCTGAAGGCCGGTCCATCAGCCAGCAAAACCCTAACAAAAGGAGTGGAATGGCAAAAAGATCAAGCAGAGAAACCCTCGCACAAAGGCAATGAAGTGAGAGAAAATAGAGGAACATGTATATACAGCAACACGAACACGCGTCAAAAGGCAGAGGATGGTGGGTAGACTTAAGAGGGGTATGCCACACAGTGTGCCACACAGCTGCTAATCTGCTTCCACTGTTCATTCCATTACAATTTTAACATATAGGGTAAATAGGTGAAGATGAAAATTATCTATATATATTTAAGTTTTCGTTTGATCGATATTTATATATTGTGTAAATCTGAAAATTAATAATTTTCTAAAAACAATCTATATACGTGTATGTAAACTTCCATACTAATATATTCATTTTTCAAACTGAACAATCTATATACATATGTGTAAATATGCAAAGTTATCATCTATTTACATATATGTACATGTTTTACATACACTTGACATCTTGTTTTTCCTTTGTAATTCTTTTCCTTTCAAAATTAATAATTAATGAAAATGTACACATACTTAAATTTTAATAGTATATTTTACAAATGTGTAAATACCAGAAAAGTAGATTGTACACGTCTGTAACTAAAAAAGATTATATTTTAAAGATTATATGTTACAATATGGGACGATTCAATACGTATTGTAACAATTATGAATGTACTAAATTTCGAATATGTAAATAATTCAATATACAACTACCAAGAAACAAAGTAAAAGAAATTTCCTTTGATCTTTAAATAAATACAAAATGTAAGATGTCTCTCACTAAAAACTTCTAATGATCTTTAATAAGACAGAGTTAGAAAAAAAAGGGTAACTTTGTAATGTAACTCAAGTTTAAAAAGTATCCTGATTAGGTACTCATCTT